>RWJK01001095.1:1563-26568 GCA_004335835.1 Scenedesmus sp. ARA3 | reverse complement strand
TAGCCTTAACTTACCCAGGAGCTGCAGAGCGGCCTGGGTAGTCACTCACTCACTCACTCACTGACGCATTACGTTATATTGTTACATTTGTGTTATTTTGTGGTAATTCCGGCTGCAGGTGCGTGCGCAGCTGCTGGACATCATGAAGACGCGGCGGCTGCCGCTGACCTCCTGCGGCAGCGACTGGGACGTCACACATAGTTGATACTTTTTTGTTACTTTATGTTATTTCTGGCTGCAGGTGCGCGCACAGCTGCTGGACTTTATGAAGACGCAGCGGCTGCCGCTGACCCCCTGTGGCAGCGACTGCGGCATCACACATAATTGTTACTTTTTTGTCACTTTGTGTTGTTTCTGGCTGCAGGTGCGTGCGCAGCTGCTGGACATCATGAAGACGCAGCGGCTGCCGCTGACCTCGTGCGGCAGCGACTGGGATGTGGTGCGCAAGGCCATCTGCAGTGCCTACTTCAGCAACGCGGGCAAATTCAAGGGCATTGGCGAGTACGTCAACTGCAGGACGGTGAGCGAGCAGGGTTTGGGGTTCGTAACAGAGGGTTTTGTGGTGACACAGGTTGTGATCACCGATTTTTTGTTTGGCAGAGGGCTTGCGACAGCGACTGGGACGTGGTGCGCAAGGCCATCTGCTCTGCCTACTTCAGCAACGCTGGCAAGTTCAAGGGCATCGGAGAGTACGTCAACTGCAGGACGGTGAGCAAGCAGCGACTTGGACGTGGTGCGCAAGGCCACATGCACCCCCTACTTCAGCAAATCGCCTGGGCTACACTCCCGACTATGTGTTTCATCACGAGCTGGTGTTCACATGTGCCCTTCCAAACCCTGGTGTCATCTGCCTAAACCCTGTGTATACCCTGCCTAAACCCCTGAACCCTGCAGGGCATGCCGTGCCACCTGCACCCCAGCAGCGCCCTCTATGGCCTCGGCTACACGCCTGACTACGTGGTGTACCACGAGCTGGTGTTTACCATATGCCTTTCTAAACCCCATACACTGCCTAAACCCTGTGCTCTGCCTTACACTCTGCAGGGCATGCCGTGCCACCTGCACCCCAGCAGCGCCCTCTATGGCCTCGGCTACACGCCTGACTACGTGGTGTACCACGAGCTGGTCTTCACCAGCAAGGAGTATATGCAGTGCGTGAGCGCGGTGGAACCGGAGTGGCTGGCAGAGCTGGGGCCCATGTTCTTTTCCATCAAGGTGAGACTTCAGGATTTGGAGTTGGTGTTGAGGGTTTTGGGATTTTAGGGTGTGGGTTTTTATCAGCATGAAAGTGGCTGGGTGAACTGGGCTCAATGTTCTTCAGCAATAAGGTGAGCTGGCTTTAGGGATTTGGGTTTCAGGGAGTGTAGTAGGGGGTTGGGTTCTGGGCTTTGGGTTGCTGCATTCAGGGAGTACATGCAGTGTGTG
The DNA here is from genome assembly GCA_004335835.1 of Scenedesmus sp. ARA3. NCBI lineage: Eukaryota > Viridiplantae > Chlorophyta > Chlorophyceae > Sphaeropleales > Scenedesmaceae > Scenedesmus > Scenedesmus sp. ARA3. The sequence goes on along the minus strand of RWJK01001095.1, from coordinate 25,143 downwards.
AGTGCAGTGGAGCCGGAGCGGCTGGCAGAGCTAGGCCCCATGTTCTTCTCCATCAAGGTGAGCTGGCACAGATCATGCTGTTGTTGAGGGAGAGTTTCCAGTTTGACGCGTACAGCGCGCAAGCGAGGTCGGGCGTTGAATGATTGATTGTAGATGGACTGTAGCCAGTTGTTGTGAGCCTTGGTGTTGATGTTTTTTGCGCTACCTGCACTCAAAGCATACTGCTGCCTCTGGGACTTATCGCATTGCTGAATATTGGTACTTCTTGCTGTTATCGCCCCCTGCTGTCTTGCTACATGAGTCCCATTTTTCCCGCCAGGAGCGCCGCCGGAAGGAGGCAGCCAGATGCTATAGTAATGGACCATTACCTGTTGTAACATTTAACTGTTATGCCGCGCCGCTTTTGCCCCCTGCTGCCCTGCTACAGGAGTCCCACTCTTCCCGCCAGGAGCGCCGCAAGAAAGAGGCAGCCACAGCAGCAGCCATGGCAGCAGAAGCAGCACAGGCCGAAGAAGCAAAAGCAGCAGCAGCAGCGGCAGCAGCAGCAGAAGAAGCGGAGCGGCGGCAGAAGGCAAGGGAGGCAGCAGCCACGCCAGCAGGGCGACGCGCAACTACGCCACGGCGGCCGCTGGGGCTCTGAAGCAGCACTGCTGCTGCTGCTGCTGCTTACGCAGCAGGCAGTATGGCTGTGAGCAGAGCGCTGGATGTGTGCATTGGTTGCTGTCCAGTTGAGGCTTGGTGGAGGATGGCAGTTGCTTTGCAGCTGGTGTGAAGGCACAGGGGCCGGCAGCCACGCCGGCAGGACAGCTCGCAACGACGCCACGGCGGCCGCTGGAGCTGTGAGGCGGGCTACCTCGTCCTCTTTGCATGGAGTCCACAGCAATGGCTTGCAGCAGGCAGAGCAGCACAGCACCTGGAGCTCTGGCCAGAGCTCTGGCAGGGTCGCACCACAGGGCCAGGGTATATGCTGCTCTACTCTGTTGATCTGCTGCAAGAGCCAGTGAGCTAGTGAGCTGGTGCGCGGCAAGGGCACAGTGTGCAGCGGCTGCCGCGCAGTGCGGCTGTTGACAGGGAGTTTGCATATGGCATGTAAGCATGGAGGTATGCTGAGCACTATCGAGCTGTGCAGCGCTGAGTGCAACAAGGCGTATCGGAAGGCAGGGCACAAGCACGCCTGCAGTACTACTTCCTAGTAGGCTCAAAAAGCCTAGTAGGCTCAAAAAGCCTAGTAGGCTCAAAAAGGCTGCGGGGAAGCAGCAGCAGCAGCAGCAGCAGCAGCGTGGCGGCACCAGCAGCAGCAACGCCAGCAGCAGCAGTAGGGCCTGTGCTGGCTTCAATTTTATGCGATGAAGCTGGCAGAGCAAACCTCACTGTCTCCTGCATTGAGGTCCATCTAGTCGCTGCATGTGACTAGCCTGGTGACCAGTCACATGGGCGGCCAGCAGGTCACCTAAAAGTTATTGCACTGGGTAAGCAGAAACGGGTCGCAGGCGCTGTTGCTGGCTGTATGGGGTGTGACAATTGTCAATCTGCTTAAGCTGTTACCCCAGCAGCTGTTCTGACAGCTGGCCTCGTCAACCACCAAATCGAGCCCAGTCACCGATGCCTCGTCATCACCCAGCAGAACCCACACTGTCATCCCAACCGACCACGAGCATGATGAGGTCCGTGGCAGTACCTTCGGTTGGTTGAAGAACATAAACGTCATTTGCCGAACAGGTTCAGGAGAAAAAGCAGCATATCAAGCAGTACAGGTCACTGCATTCCTACGTGAGTTGTGGTGCTCGTGAACACATCTGACGCTAAGCATTTTTTTATCACTGCACTGATCATTTGCACTACGTCGTTGGTTTCGGACGGCGTGGCCCCGTAGAGCAGTCGAGACCAGCAGCATCAATAGGCCTGCCAGGATGGCTCGTACAGCGACAGCAGCTGTGATCTTACATTGAGGTTGAACTTAAAAACGCTTCATATATTATGCAGCACTCAGCGTGCATGACTGGGCTGTGCCAACAGTTGCATGGTGTCGGAGATCGGTCACGTAGGCATGCTGCTCATCAAAACTGTGCTGAGCTTGCTGCTTGCAGGCGCTTTTTCGCACACAGATGGCGTTGAACTGGCAGATGGCGTTGAACTGGCAAATGGTGAGTTGGACCGTGCGTGTAGCGCAGCAACAGGCTGCGTTCAACGTTTGCTTGCATCAGCGAGCGTGCAGCCAGTGCTTGCTTCCGCAGGTTACATAACCGCTACTGATAAATCAGTTGATATTTGCTTCAGGTCTCGCGTCGCGTGGTAGTTGCCAAGGCCCCAGGTGTGAGGGCGGTGCCTGTGAGGCCTGCTGTCAGGAGGACAGCAGCTGTCAAGGTGGTGGCATACAGGTGCGCACTGGCCTGCTCGCAACATGTTGCCGTTGTTATAGTATATTTTCATAAAAAAATTTGCGGGGGCACTCTTATCATTTGCTGGCAGCCGTGGTGACATCACAGCAGCAGCAGCAGCAACAGCAGCAAACTTGCAGGAGGTTCCTGCGCTGTCTTGGCCAGCTGCTGCTCGTGCAACTGCTTCTGCTGCCAACATGCAACAGCTCTGCGCTGGCTGTTCTGTACTGGAATGTGTATTACCAGCAAGCAACGAGCAGACTGCCAGACGCGGCACGCGCTGTTCTCGGTACATTCACTCCACTCCTACACACCCACTGCAGCTCTTGCAACCCTCCTCTTGCATAGCTTGCTTATGGCCGCTCCTTATCTCGCACTACAACAGGGAAGCTCATCGCCCTATCTTCACAAATGACGAACCTCTTCCCTGCTGTGACGCAGCACTCACCCAACTTGCTGCACTGCAAACCCGCAGGGATGCGCACCGTAAATCGAAGATTTGCTCGCTGGGCAGCACTGCCGCGGCCAGCTGCTGCTGCGGCACCGCCAACAACCGTCTATCTTACCTCTCATGCCACTGTTCACCGCCGCGCTGCACAGGGATGCGCACCGTGAGGAGAAGATTTGCTCGCTGGGCAGCGAAGCCGTCAACAGCTGGTTCAAGGGCATCGCCTTGGGCCCTGAGGCACAACACACTCCGCCCCAGCTTCACAACTTCAGTAAACACAAACCATGTGCCTGCTGCAACGCTGCAATCACCCAACTTGTTGCACTGCAAACACCTGCAGGGATGCGCACCGCGAGGAGAAGATTTGCTCGCTGGGCAGCGAAGTGGTCAACAGCTGGTTCAAGGGCATCGCCATGGGCCCTGAGGCTGCAAGGGAAGCACTGCAGGCTGACTGTGACACCACCGTGGCCTACAGGTCACACCAGGTGCTGCGCCACCACAAGGGACAGGTGTGCGGTGGTTGGCCTTGCGTGATGTCATCTGCAGCGGGCAGGCCCTGCTGCCAGTCTGAACATGTTGGAGAGGTGCAGAGTACGACAGATGCAATCCAGCAGCGCCGACACTGCATGCGACAGCTGTCAGCTGTCACCCATCAGGAGATGTCGTGTATGCATGCATCATGTGTAACTGAACACATCATGTCACATGTTATCGCGTCGCTGCTAGAAGGGTTGCACATCATTGCAATGCCTCTGTCATCTTGTTACATGCTGTCATGCAGGGCCTGGATTACCTGCTGAAGCGCATCAACGTGGGCCATGAGAAGATGGACCTGGTCAGCCACAGGATCCTTGCCACTGCTGCCTGCAGCCTGGTGAGCACAGCAGCAGCAGCAGCAGCAGCTGTGAGCGGTTGATTCAGCAGCATACGTAGCAAGCAGCAGCAGCAGGATCCGCGCCACTGCCGCCTGCAGCCTGGTGAGCATGGTAGTCCCTGGCAGCGGCAGCAGCAGCAGCAGCACAGAGAGGATAACCTACTTGCGCAGCAGCAGATAGACCTGGTAAGCCACTGCTGCTTGCAGCTGGTGGTGCAGTCTGCAGCCCTGCTTCAACTGCTGCTGCTGCTGCTGCTGCTGCTGCTGCTGCTGTCAACCACCGTGCAGGATGACACCTTCTTTGCCCTGGTTGAGTACAAGTACAAGAGCAAGGTGCTGGGTGACCCGCGCGTGAAGTGAGCGTGTCATTATTATTTTGTTATGTTATGCAATACTGATGACAAAGTATGTATCATTTTGGCTGCTACACAGCAGATAGTTGGGAGTGACATCCGACAGATGGCGCGGCAGAACAAACAATGCGCCGCCAATGCCGCATCCACTGACAGCTGCTCAATGCAACACGATGTTGGCCGTCATTGCCCCCACTCTTTATGGATGCCTGGCTATTGTCCCCTCACTCTTTTATGCAGTGCGGGCTACAAACTCGTGGATTTGAATTATGTGTATGATGGCACCTGCCTGAAAGTCATGGGCATACATGCCCTCTCACTCTTTCTTGTGGCCTGGCCGTCATCCCTCACTCTTTCTGATGCAGTGTGGGCTACAAGATCATGGAGATGGATGTCATGTATGACGACACCTGCCTGAAAGTCATGGGCCTGCACGAGCGCAGCAGCCTTTCCCCTGAGGATGTGTCGGTGATCGCGTCCCTGGACAGCGCACACAATGCAGGTGGGGCTGCCAGTAAGGCCATGAACACGAAAATGATAAGTGCAAAGTATAGGCACCAGGAGCCAATCGGCTCTATTGCATTAGCGCAGCAGCCTTTCCCCAGAGGATGTTTCTGTGATCGCATCCCTGGACAGCGCGCAAAGCGCAGGTGGGTGTTGACTTGGCATATGCTGAGCTGGCGCATTGCTGGCGCGCTCTTCCCTGAGGTTGACTTGGCAGACCATCTAAGGAATCAAAACGATGTGACATGTTACTAACAACATGCAACTGTTATTTTGCAGGCAACGCCACGCCCTTTCCTGAGGATGACCTGGCGGATTACCCTGGTGGCCTCAACAATGAGATCGTGCTGGCCAACAGCCGCGCATGGTGCCAGGCACGCAGCTCAGGTAGGGACAGCAGAACTGCGACGTCAAACTGTTTTATATGTATGCATATGACAGCAAGCTGGGCACTGCAGGCAGGCAGTCATGGCGTCAACAACAAATTGTGCTGGCTAAAAGCCGCGGATGGTGCCAGGCACGCAGCTCAGGTATGTCATGACATGTGTTACATGTTGTTGGCTGTTGTCTTTTCTACATTAATTTCAGCTGAGGGACATGCTGACAGACACTGCATGTTAAACCAGACCCTAGCACACCTTCAACATGCCAAGTCATCATGAGCCATAAACCATATGACAATTTGAAACCCTCAACCCTGCTGCAGGCCAGACAAAGTATTTGCTGGACCCGTACGCTGGACCCATTGTTCCCTCTGTGGGATGCATATCGTAGCGTGCTGCCAGTGCTGTGCGACCACATATTTCAATCAATGAACAAAGTCCACACCACAAGATACGTGAACTAAAACAACTGCATGCAATCCCTGCAGGCCAGCCGGAGTCTGTGCTGCACCGCACGCTGGACCCTTCGTTCAGGCTGTGGGATGCATACAGCATGCTGCCAGTGCTGTGCGACTCCTCTCACCCCTCTCTCTACACCCAATCTTTGGCAGCTTGCGCACTGAAACTATGAGCCTGAATCCTGCTTTCAAAACGTGCAGGCCAGCCAGAGTCTGTGCTGGACCGCACGCTGGACCCTTCCTTCAGGCTGTGGGATGCATATCGTGGCGTGCTGCCAGTGCGGTGCGACCCCATATTTCAATCATTGAACACAGCCTACACCATAAGGTACGTGAATTAAAACCACTTCATGAATCCCTGCAGGCCAGCCGGAGTCTGTGCTGGACCGCACGCTGGACCCCTCCTTCAGGCTGTGGGACGCGTACGGCGTGCTGCCGGTGCTGTGCGACCCTTCACGCCGTGGCAAGGTGGACGCGTGCGTGGTCAAGTACGATCAGGTCAAGGACATCATCGCTTCAACCAAGGACAGGTAAGAACTGATAATGTTCAGCCTTGAATGGCTGCTGGGATCAATTGCTTGTGGTTGTTTTGTGGATGTTTGTTTTTGTGTCTCGATTGGCAAGGAGGCATGCTCAAGTATGATTGGTTCAAGGACAATGTCTGATTACCATAAGCATATTATCCAGCTGCTGCTGCTGCAAGTGTTTCCGCACTGGCGCAGCCGCACAGTCGTGTAACAACATAGATGCTTCTGGCGTGCCGCGCACTGCAGGTACGACATCAAGTGCAAGCTCATTGACAACGTGGTGTCCCTGAACAAGAACGTGAGCTTCATTGGCGCAGTGTGCATACACCAACACATATGCTGCTGCGTTGCTGTCTGCATTGCAGGTACGACATCAAGTGCAAGCTGATCGACAACGCTGTGTCCCTGAACAAGAACGTGGGCTTCACGCACTGGCGCAGCCGCATCGTGAACAAGGACACCAAGGCCGCTTTTGAGATCGAGGCAGTGGAGGTGAGGCGACTGCAACAACCTTTTGTTTGAGGTTTTAGCTGCTGCTGCTGCTGCTGAGGCTGTCTTGTGATGATAACGTTGTGTTTCAGCAGCGTGCGTTTTGACGGCTGTTGTTCGTATACATGAGAGTGCGTGTTGTTGGGGAGCATAAAGGTGCAGCGCAGCCTTCACTTGCCCATCGTGAACAAGGACACCAAGGCGGCCTTTGAGATTGAGGCAGTGGAGGTGAGGCGGCTGCAACACGCTTTTGTTTGAGGTTCAAGCTGCTGCTGCTGCTGCTGCTGAGGCTGTCTTCTTATGATATTGTTGTGTTTCAGCAGCATGCGTTTTGGCGGCTGTTGTTTGTATACATGAGAGTGCGCGTTGGTGGGGGACGTAGATGTGCAGGGCAGCCTTTACTTGCGCATCGTGAACAAGGACACCAAGGCGGGTTTTGAGATTGAGGCAGTGGAGGTAAGGCTGCTTCTAGCGGAACTGTCATGCCAGTGACTACTGTGTTTGCTGCTTCTTCAGCCGCCTATTGTGTTCAACAGCCTTTTCTGTTATCAAGGACACCCAGGCGGCTTTTGAGATTGAGGCAGTGGAGGTGAGGCAACTGGTCAGGAGTTTCAGTGCAGCTGGGGCTGCCTTTTGTCTATAATGTTTGTTCAGGTGTTTGCTTTGACGAAAACATTGCTCTGGCGGCTGTTGCGTGGCTACCTGAGAGGGCGGGGTGCTGAGGGGGTTGGTGAAGGTGCAGCCCACAACTCAGAGTGAGAGTGATTTCTGAATGTGCAGGGGCGCATGTACGTCTGCTGCTGGCAATTCCTGCTCTAACTCAATGTTGCTGCTGCTGCTGCTGCTGCTGCTGCTGCTGGTGCCAGGTGGACCTGTTTGGTGCTGATGGCCGCCTGAAGGACATCTGGATGTTCAGGTGCGGCTGGCGTGATTTGAGCTGCAGCAGCCATATTTGCAGACACCAGCAGCAATGTAGTGCACCGTTGACCTGCACGTATACCAGCAACAATGCAGTGCACCGCTCGCCAGCACATGTACCAGCAACAATGCAGTGCACCGCTCGCCAGCACATATACCAGCAACAATGCAGTGCACCGCTTGCCAGCACATGTACCAGCAACAATGCAGTGCACCGCTCGCCAGCACATATATTAGCAACAATGCAGTGCACTGCTTACCAGCTCATTGCCTGATGAGGCTAAGCGGTAGGCAAGGTACAACACAAACCCAGGCACACACAATTGCATTACCAGCATACCACTGACTTCGTAACACTGCTGCGATTAGGGGCTGTGAAGTTGCTGTGCAGCCAACGCGCTGTGTGGCCTGCTGTCTCTGGAACACTGCCGCTGCTGCAGGGGCGCCATGGATGCGGAGATTGAGATGCTGCAGGGCAGGTTGCCACACAAACATACATGCTGCCGTCATCATAATATCTTATATCAATGCTGTGGTGTGCTGCTGCTGCTGCTGCTGCTGCTGCTGCTGCTGCAGGGACCCCAAGGATTTGGAGATTGAGATGATACAGGGCATGTGCATTGCAAAACCACATGCTGACACTTCTCAACTTTGGGTGGATATATTGCTGTGGTGTGCTGCTGCTGCTGCTGCTGCTGCAGGGACCCCATGGATGTGGAGATTGAGATGCTGCAGGGCAGGAAGTAGAGGGCTGTTATGTGAAGAGCTACTGTGGCAGCTCCACTGCACTGCTTGAGGGTTTGGCAGAGGTTCTCGGCATGGCTTGTGGTTTTGGCGGGTCTCAGAGCTGCTGGCTGGGATTGCTGGGCAGGGTTGCTGGGCAGGGTACTGGGTGGGTTGCTGGGAGGGGTTTGCGGAAGGGTGTTGTTGCTTACTGCCTTCATGTGTGCTACAGCAATTGCAGAGAAGAGGAGGGCATTCTGTTGGCGGCTCGGGTGTTGAGCTGTTGTGCAGTCTGAGACAGACTGGTGCCTTGTGTATGACTTTGGTTGAAAGGTGTGAGAACTGAGCATGAGAACGCAGCATACATCTTATGCTTACACCCTCATCTGTATGTTATGATGTGGGATGACGGCAGCATGCTTCACGCACCATTTTCCCTGGCCTACGCTGCGTCTCTTGGTCCCGGCTTTGGTGGCAACAAGCACCAACGCGCTCCACAGTAATTCTGCAGTTGATGTTGATGTCAAGTGCAAGGGGGTTTTGCAGAGGACGTGTGTGCTCCTGCAGCTGCTGATCTTTCCACACATGCAGCACACCTCAAGTACTAGTGGTGCATGTTGCAGCTCCTGTTCATAGTAAGTTCAGGAACAGCAGGTGTGAGACACGCATGCTACCAGCTCCCCAGCCACCCTCTTGTGGCACCTTGCCGGGGCACCGCCTTTGCTCCTGCAAGCAACATCACAGTATAAGCATTGACCAGCCTTGCAGTTGGTTGCCCAGCGCTGCTGGCAGCTGTTGTAGTTGTTTGGAGGACATGATTGAAAGCTGTTGAAGCTTGCCTGGCAGCACTGTTGAGGTTTGCAGCCTGTCATTTTGGTTGTACATCTTCTGTATCCTCACAAGAAGAACTTGTGACTTCTGTGTTTCAGTGCCCTGATAACACTGCTGGTGCCTGGTGTATCATATTAATGCATGGCGCACAGCCCTCACATAACCCAGCTTTTCACATGCGCAGCAGATTGATGCTGCAGCCTTCATGTCTCCATCTATCATATCATGCCAATCATCATGGAGTATGATACTGTCTTGGAGGTCGCCAGGGCCAGGCCGCATCTGATGCATGTGTACTGCAGAGTGTTGAAGGTAGTTTGAGCATCACTGTGCAGTAACGTGCAATGTGTTGGCAGAGTTGCACCGTGCAGCTGCAGCTGCATCATTGGCCACCCGCAGCAGCAACACAGCAACTACATATCAGGGCAGGCCAGTAGGACTCATCTTGAAGTGGTTCTGTCAGGAGATGGTTCCCATTGTGGTCCAGCAACTGGGGGCACACCTATGATGCAAGGCAGCATCAGCTCTTTTGAACACCATAAAATATAGCCACAAAACTCGGATACTGGCACCCTTCACCGCGCTGGAGTGTGCTGTATTGCCACACCACAATTGTTGCGCTTCAAAGTATCCAGCACTGGTGCAGGAGTACACAGGGCTGTGTTCCCGTCGTGTAACACACAAATCTTGGTGTCAAGTACTCCTCTTGAGCCCACACATCATGGAATGCCTGCCACAGACAGCGCTAGCCTGGTCTCTCAAAGAGCATTAGCAGCAGGCTTCATTAAGGCTTCAATATCAGCCTGCTAGCAGCTTTTGACAAATGCTGCGTTTGTTTGACAAGCTCTCAGCAGTTCGTGCAGCTGGCTGCTGGTTGGTTGTGATGGAGCAACCACCAAACCCTACATGTCACCCGACTAGTGACAGACTCACAGAAAACGTTACCAACAGTATCATAAATGCTTTAAGGTGTTTGTACCTGCAACCAGCAACAGCAAAACCGCTTCTTTCGTTCATCAAGTTTTCTCGCAATACAGTACTCTGCCTTGTTGCTCTCCGCACTGCATTGTGCAAAGCTACTTTCCACAGTTTTTTTTATACATACTCTCTCTGAAGCGGATAGCTGTTGTGAAGAGGAGTACCCGCCGGGCATCACTTTTGGCGGTGGCACGGCCTTGGGCGGGACTCGACACGTCTTCAACATAGCCTTCACCGATGGCCACAGTTATTGAATACTTCAAAGGTTCGTATACCATATGTGGCTGCTTTGCCAGCTGGTGGCCCAACTTGAGCGAACGGCATCCCTGACCCCACATCTCTTCTGTACAGCAGGCGACATGTCGCGCAGTGTCGAAGCCACCTCGCCAGCTGCAGTGGACGAAAAGATGGTTTTCAACCTTAGGTTTGGCAACTTCCAGGACGACAGCAGTAGCGCTGCTGTGCAGCGCACGGGAATCCAGTTCCTGGCAGCATGCCTGCAGCAGCCTGGTTTACAGAAGGCGCTTGCAGCGCTGCAGCATGCAGAAAGACTCCCTGTCTGCAATAAAGAAGGAACAGGTAAGCAACTGACGGTGCATAGGCACGCCATGTAGACTCAGCTGTATTGCCTGCATCAGCTGTATCGCCTGCATCAGCAGTCCCTTCACGCTGCAGACAGTAGTGTACAGCCCATCTATTTTGCTCCTCCATTGCTGGAAGATGTGCAGCAGTTCCTTACATTACACATTCCCTCCACTTAATTTTACTCTGCGCGCTGCAGGTTCCCTGCTGGATACCCTGGCATACATGTACGCCATTGCACTGCGCTCAAGCAGCAGCGGCGCACTGCAGGCAGCCATCAGCACATCCGACGTGCTCAACCTGCTGCTGACGCTGGTGAGACATTGCATGCAGTTGCCTCTGACTACTGCCTACTCTTTCTTGCTTGCAAGCACACATCGACACACTTCAGCCATGTGACCGCAGTGCACCAGGCTGCATAACTGCAACAAGCGTCTGTATGCTCACTACTCTGCCTCTGCCTGCGCTGATGTGTGCTGTGTGCAGCTGTGGCTGGTGGAGAAGATGTGCAGCAGCAGCAGGAGCCACCCCTTGGTGGTGCTGCCTGACTATTTGCTGTACCGCTCAGGTAAGAAGCCCTTCACAGTTGCAATACAGCTTGCCTCTCCAAAGTAACCTGCAGTCCTCATGGGCTGCGCTGCAGCTTGCAGGAATCCTGCAAGCACTGCACAACCCCCAACAAGCAGTGGCCACACACTGCGCTGCAGCTTGCAGGAATCCTGCAAGCCCTGCATGTACTGCAACAAGCTCTTGCACACTGCTCATCACCAGTCCCAGCAGCTTGCTTATGCCCTGCCCTGTCAGTTTGAACACATGCATAGCATGCGCACACTCATTTCGCTCGCTGACCCACATACTATAGGTCCTTCGCTGCTGTAAACACTGCTGCCGCATGATGTGTGCTGCACCCCTGTCCTGCAGGCCTGTCCCCACAGAACCCCACGGTATTCAGCATGCTGCAGCTTATCCAGGGGGCATTCAGACAGCAGGAGACAGCCATCTGCAACGGCTGCGGCTATGATGTGCTGGTGATGCCAGAACACCTCGCAGCTGCCGGCGCAGTGCTTGCCGCTGCCGGGGGTGGCAGCTACTTGGCTGTCCTGCAAGCAGCAGTGCAGGCGTATGTGGACCGCTGGCACCTGGAGGACATGGCGGCGGCACCAGCAGTGGCAGCAGCAGCAGCAGCAGCAACAACCACAGCAGCAGCAGCAGGGCCTGGTGAGAGGGAGGCTGAGTGCTACCTGCCCAGCGCCCTGGAGAAGATGGATGGCAGCAGCAGCGGCAGCGACTGCTTCAACACCCGCAGCAGCAGCCGCAGCCCCGGCAGCGCAACCATGCCAGCTGCTGCAGCAGGGCCTGTGAAGCAGGCAGCTATCTACTACCTGCCAGACGGCCTGCTGGAGCTGGACGGCAGCCCTGATGACTCGAGCTGCGTGCGCCGCAGCAGCAATGGCAGCAGCGGCAGCCGCGGCGGCTTGAACTGTGTGCGCCGCACCAGCACTGGCAGCCGCCGCAGCATCGTGAGCTTTGTGCGACGCGGCAGCAGTGTTGGCAGCAGCAGCGGCTTCGGCTGTGTGCCCCGTAGCAGCACTGACAGCAGCCGCAGCAGCATCTTCAGCTATGTGCGCCGCAGCAGCACTAGCAGCATCAGTGATATCTTGAGCTATGTGCGCCGCAGCAGCAGTGGCAGCAGCAGCGGTGGCTTCAACTGTGTGCGGCACAGCAACACTGACACCAGCACCAGCCGTTTCAGCTGTGTGCGTCTCAGCAGCACTGACACCAGCAGAAATGGCTGTGGCTGGGTGCGCGGCAGCATCGCTCGCAACAGCAGCAGCTTGAGCTTCGACGGCATCAACATTGCTCGCAGCGGCAGCAGCAGCAGCATTGCTGGCAGCAGCAGCAAGCGCAACAGCAGCAGCAGCATTGCCGGCAGCTACATCGCGGACAGCAGCAGCAGCAGCAGCAGCAGCGGCGCGTACAGCTTTGAAGGCATCATCGGCGCTGGCAGCTCCACCTTGCCGGCTGCTGCAGCAGGGCCCCAGCAAGCAGCAGCTGCGTACCGGCTGCCTGCTGATCCCTTTGCCATGGAGTGCAGCGCCAGCGGCATCAGCAGCGGCGCAGCTGACATGCTGCCCGAAGACCCCTTCGGCATGCAGGGCAACGCCAAAGGCAGCAGTGGCGCAGCTGGCAGCAGCAGCGCAGCTGATGCTCACGAGCTCCCAGACGACCCCTGGGGCATGGCGGCTGGCAGCAGCGCCACCAATGCTGCTGAGATGCTGGGCGATGACAGCAAGCAGCAGCAGCAGCAGCAGCAGCATCAGCAGCAGCAGCGCACCTCAAAGAAGCGCGGCCTGCTGCGGCGTGCTGCTGGCTGGGTGGTGCTGCCGCTGGTGCTGCTGGCTGCCCGCAAGATGACCAGCTAGGCTGTGGCACAGCACACAAGCAGCAGCTGCGGCAGCACTCCCGGGGATGTGGCGCCTGCCTCGCCCCTACTGTAGGCGGGACCACTGTGGCGGTGCAACTAGTGAGGCGCAAACGGCGCACGCCGGCTCTGTGCTGCACGGAGGAGCCTGGGAGTGTTGTTGAAGCTGCTGCTGATGGTGTTGTGCTGGATTGTGCTGGAGTGTGCTGAGACAGTTGGCGAATGCTGGAGGCTGTTGATGCTGTCACAACAGCCAGTGGCTGTGTACATTTGCAAATGGTGGCGGCACATGCGTTCTGTGGTTTGCAGGAATACGTTGTGGATATGCGCTGCAGAACACAAAGAAGTACACATGCACGCTGTGTGTATGCTGGCCCACGACCAGCTCCATCGCAGTGCAACGCTGCTGGGGTTGTGTGCTGGGTCTGCAGTGATGTTTGGTGTGACTGGCTTGGGCTGTGTTGGGCGTGGTTGCCACTGTTGTGCTGCGTTGGCGCGTATCTTGTTGTGCTTGGCCTGGGACGGATTGGCGAGCCTCGCTGGGTTGTTGTTTGGTTGTTCTGCTGGCTAGTCCTGCCCTTTCTGGGTCAGTTTGAAGTGGCTGCGCTTTGGTCGTTCACGATTGGACACGATTGGACTTGCCAAGTGTATCATAAGTTTGATTGCAGTTTGAGGCGTGCTAGACAGCACATTGTGCTTGTCTGATCAGACCTGCCACAGGGGTCTGGATATCTGATTGCGCATTGATGGTTGGCGGTTGGCTGGCGGCAGCAGGGCTACAAGGCTTGTAAATGGTGTATTGCATGGGCCTAGCAGCAGGGCCAAAGGAGCTGTACATGGTGTGTTGCATGGGTTGGCAGAGTTTTTAAGCATGCAAAGCAAGTGGTGTCTTGCATGGGCCTAGCAGCAGGGCCCCTGATGTGCACGTATATGGTACAAAATGGCACAGCTCCTTTGGCCCGGCCAAAGGAGCTGTGCCATTTTGTACCATATACGTGCACATCATATCAAGGGCTGCAAGTGTAACATATCGGTTACCGTTATCATGTCATGCCAGAGCAGAGGTTGCTGTGACCAAATCAGCCATCACTTCACCGCTGGCCTGATGCGGCCCGCAGGAGCACGCAGCAGAATACACAGCTGCAATGCAACACACAGCACAACTGTGAACTTTCCTTTACCAGCGGCAATGCAACACCATGCAAGCGCTGGCCAGCTTCAACAAGCTGACAAAATCGCCAGAGCACCACACACCATCTATCTAGATAGTCAAGTAAACAGTTGATGCCTGCATGCACAAGCAGCGCAGGCCAGCCTAGCACATCAGCCTCGCTCAAAACAAAGGCAGAGCACAGGCAGAACAAGGGGGTGCCAAAGACTCGCGCCATCTTTGCAGATGGTCTGGTGTCAAGCAGCAGCCGCAGCTGCTGCTGCTGCAGCAGCAGCATACGCTGCAGCTTTCACACACTGGCTCTCTGATACGTGAAAAATAGCACTGGAAGGAGATACAGCTGCCGCCGTTCTGCCTGCAATCAGGCAGAAGGCGCAGGCGTGTTGAAGGTACAAGTTCAAGAACCTGTTGCAATATACAGAACCACAACCCACACTTGCCGCAACAACCACCCAGCTGTTGCAGCAGCCAAGCACAGCACGGGCGCACTGCATACAAGGTCAGCACCGACTGCAATCACAGCTCAAGCGAAACGCAAATACAACAACACCGCAGCAACACCAACACCGTCACACAAGCGTGCTCCAGCTGTCACACACAGCAATGGCCGACATGACACTCCTTACACGATACACAGCACGCCTTGCGCGAGAAATAAGCCATGTTGATGTCAAGACGCGCTTTAATTGTGTCACTTTTCAGTGGCCGCTGCCTGCGTAGGCCTCCTCCTTGAGTGCAGCCACATATGGCGCCCAAGCTTACACTCTCCTGGCCCATGATCTGACACCAGGTGCGCTTTGTTCCCATTAGTGGCCGCTGCCGGCACAGGCCTCCTCCTTGAGTGCGGCACGCAAAATAACGTCACCACCAGGCTGCAACAAGCATGGCCAGCACCAGCGTGCTCTCAATGCTGCTGATCAGCGGCAGCTGCCTGCGTAGGCCTCCCCATTGAGTGCATCCAAGCAGGGCACCAATACCAAAAGCCCCTGGCACATGGCCTGAAGCCAGCTGTGTTTTGTTGCAATCAGTGGCCGCTGCCTGCGTAGGCCTCCTCCTTGAGTGCAGCCACGTATGGCAGGCAGCGGAAGCGCTCGTCAAAGTCCAGCCCATAGCCGACCACAAACTCGTTGGGGCACTGCAGCAGCAGCAGCAGCAGCAGCGGCAGCAGCAGCAGCAGCAGCAGCAGCGGCAGCAGCAGCAGCAGCAGCAGCAGCGGCAGCAGCAGCATGAGTTGAAGAGAGGTGTTGATGCCCGGGTGCTTTTGTCACCTGACCCAGGCTACGGGTGACTGCAGGTCTGCCACACAGCCGCGTTTGGCTGCTGCTGCAGCAATAGCCGTGAACGGCAAGGCGTGCAATCCAGCTGGCACGCACTGACACTGGCGTGCTGCAGCAAGCGCAGAATGCAACGCAACAGCAGCCAGCGCCAGGACGAACAGCCAGCAGCCTTGGGACGCCTGCACCACCTACCCGCCAGCCACAATCGTCCAAGAAGAACTGGTACTGATGCATCAACTTGCAGAACGCACCAACAACATACATCAAAAACCTTTCTTGAATTACACAGAAAATAAAGTCACACCTCCCAGCCGCAGCAGCCAAGAATTGACTGGTCTTCATGCATCAACTTGCACGCCACACAAGAGAATAAAGCCCCCGCACCACCCAGCTGCAGTAGTCAAAACGCCGCCACCCTGTCTTGTCCAGCAGCGCCACCAGCAGCCAGCCAGAGGTCCCGCCCTCGAGCCGCAGCAAGTCATGCAACAACAAAGCCCTTTGTGCATTTCCCAGCCCGGGAAAGTGCATCTCCTAGCTGCAGCAGCCCAGAAAAAACAACCACCTAGGCAACACATCCTTACGACACGTATCGACAAACTAAACAAACATCCTAAAAATCCGCACCTCCCAGCCGCAGTAGTCAGGGAAGAACTCCACGCGCCGCCGCCCTTTCTTGTCAGCAGCGCCACCACCGTGCTTCAACTTGCAGAATGGAATTGAAAACTATATGTAGATCATCAATCATGTAAGTTCATATTTCTATCTTCTCACCTCCCAGCCGCAGTAGTCAGGGAAGAACTCCACACGTCGCCGCCCCTTCTTGCCCAGCAGCGCCCCCACCATGCATCAACCTCCAATATTATAAGTGAGCTACAATAACAATGACACAACAATACTAAAGCCCCCGTACCTCCCAGCCGCAGTAGTCGGGGAAGAACTCCACACGCCGCCGGCCTTTCTTGTCTAGCAGCGCCACCACCTTCACACTTTGCGCACCAGCAGCGCTCAGCACCTTGCCAAGCCTTGCCAGCGTGTGCCCGCTGTCGATAATGTCTTCCACCTGAGGTGTGTGTGCAGTGGGGTGCAACAGCAGCAGCAGCAGCAGCAGCAGCGCTCAGCACTTTGCCCAGCCTTGCCAGCGTGTGGCCACTGTCGATGATGTCCTCCACCTGAGGTGTGTGTGCAGTGGGTTGAGTGACAGCACAAGCAGCAGTCAGAAAGCCAAGCCATGAGTTGATGCTGTACGCTTCACGCCATGCGAGACCATGCGCAACCATGCCAGAAGAGAACAGCAGAGGCCTGCGACGCTGCGACGCTGTTGCTGACCCGCGGCGGCAGCGGCGCTGCCAATGCCTGCGGCTGCTGCTGCCTGGCGCCCGCTGCACATCAGCCTACCCCGGCCGCTGCTGCTGCTGCTGCTGCTGCTGCTGCTGCTGCTGCTGGTTCTGAGAGGCCATACACATGCTAGCCGACACTGTGCTGTGCTGCTGCCCCCTTGCCGAGTCACTGCAGCTGCAACACCAGTAGTTGCGCTGCACCCACAAGTGCTACAAACAAAGACTTACATGCAAGCAACCGGGATCATCAACAGGATGTCAAGCTGCTTCCCTCATCTTATCAAGCGTTCTATTGCCGCAGCACCACCACCTACAGCTGCTGCTCTTGCTTGATAGGCTCATGCAGCTCACAAGCAGGATGTGTGGAGTTGTAACAGTACTTACAGCAAGCAAGTTTGATCTGTTGATAAAGCAGTGAAAGCCAGTCGGCCATTATCCCTCACACAATAGGCTAGCGCAGCTCACCAGCAGGATGTGGAACTCCTCCCATCGTCCCAGGTCGCTGGTGGTCTGCACCGCCACCTGCCCCGATGATTCGGAGGCCGTGCCGTAGCTGCTGGCCCGCAGGAAGTCCACCTGCACGTCAGGCAGCTCTTTGCTGATCTCACGCGCAAGGTCTGCGGCGGCAGCAGCAGCAGCAGCAGCAGCAGCAGCAGCAGCAGCAGCAATGTCAGCTATTACTGTCCGTAAGTCCACCTGCACGTCAGGCAGCTCCTTGCTGATCTCACGCGCCAGGTCTGCAGCAGCAGCAGCAGCAGCAGCAGCAGCAGGAGCAGCAGCACCAGGAGGACGAGGAGGAGCGTCAGCAGCTATGGCCGCTTCAAGTCCACCTTACGATGCAGCTCTTTGCTGACGTCGCGTGCCAGGCCTGCAGCAGCAGCAGCAGCAGCAGCAGCAGCAGCAGCAGCAGCAGCAGCAGTAGCAGAAGCAGCACAGCAGTTTCTGCTGCCAGGTCTGCAAACATGTAAGGCACCTTCAGCATACTCTTGCTGGTTGTGTGAGCAAAGTCTCCCGGACAGCAGATGAGTAGCCGAGGCCAAGCTTGTAACGAGCCATGCGTGTTTGTCTCGTAGGTGTGTTGCTGTTGCGGAGTTCATCGACTGTGCCGGCGGCAATGTTGGAAGGGAAGCCGTTGCTTGCGCTAAGCCCCTGGTGCTTGCCCACCACACGCACACATAATGTGTGTGCAATTGCCGGGTTGTGGTAACATCAGCCAGCTTAGGCAGCCTGGAATTGATGACACAGCAACGCACAACCCCCCTGAGCAACTGCTGACACCCTTAGAGCACTGCTACGGCTGAAAGCATCATCATGATGATACACGAGTTGCAAAGCTGTTGATTCCCACCTGCTGTAAAGATGAAGGCTCCGTTCAGCACACCAATGATGGCGAGCTTCTTGCCTTTGTAGTCCTTGCATATCTGCTGCCCCAGCTCTGCCACTTTGTCCCTGACTTCATCTGCTGTGAACAGCACGCTCTTTATATCTGCAAGGCGGACACCACCATACCAACGCAATTCAGCTACATGCCTAGCAATTGCCTGCTCTCATGCACCAGGCTGCAGCAGCAGCATGTCCTGTGTAATGGCTTACCTGCGGGGAGCTTGCTGCTGTTGCTGCTGACGGCCTGGATAGATGATGCAGTCACCAAAGCCCTTACGTTCCGCTGCACCGCTGTCAGCTGTGACGCCTTGTGCACGCTGATTTTCCGAATTGTAGCAGCGCCCGCCTTCACCAGCCCGGACTCCAGCCTGCTTGCTAGCATCTTGCCAAACCAGCTAAAAAATTATCAACCCAAAGTTGAGAGCTTATCAGAGTCACGGCAAGCAAGATGCAATCAACTCTGCTTCGCACGGAACTGGTGGTGAACACTGAAGCTTCCTGCTGGTCTGCTGGCACGCGATCAGCAAATTAGAAGGTCTCTAAAAGGGTTTGGGTTAGCTGATTAGCACGTCACCAACTTCGGGGTTTGCTGCGCAATGGGTGACACAGTGACAACGAACATGACACCGTTCAGTTCTCCGGGCACTGCTCTTGTTGATCACCGCCTGATGGTGTATGATACTGCTAATTGATAGTACTGGTGCCGTCCTTTGATTGCAAGGGGCTTCCTGGCACACGTGTCGACAAGATGTCGACACTGCTGCACTCGCAAAGCAGCAGGCTGCTGCAGCAGCTCTGCGTGCGTTATGCATGTTCTCTTACAGGTGCAATCCCTCCTTGTGCGTCAAACCCCGCTCACTCACTCGCACTCATCCAGCAGCAACAGCAGCAACAGCAACAGCAGGCAGCTCAACAAAGCGCCTGGACCAGCAGCCGCATCGGTGCGGTGCGGTGGTATGCCGATGCTCCAGAGCCTATGATAGTGCCGCTCAAACGGCAGCAGACTGCTCCACAGCAGACTGCAGCGGCAGCAGCAGCAGTGGCTGAGCGCAACACGGGCCCCTGGGAGCTTGTGCAGGACAAAGGCACTGGCGGCAGCTACTGGTGGAACCAGGCCACCGGTGGGTTTCTTTTCTTGTCTTCTATTTTTTTTCCAAAGGATGCACCAACAGCAGCCGGTGCAGTATGCCGCCAGCAGCTGCTACAGCTGCAGCTGAAAGCATCAAGTCCAGCTGCTGGCTGTTCCTTGCAGAACCCTGCAGCATCGTGGCTGCTGGCAACTGTGGCAGCAACAGCTAATTTGCATCACGGTGCTTCTGCATGCGCTTCTTGCCGCCCTTAACCAGCAGCAGCCGCGCATGCCTTGGTCAATTGCACACTGCATGCAGCAATGCACCACTGCGCAGCGCACAGCGGAATGTAACATGCTTGGCAGTTGTCAACTGCCATACACAGCACGACTCAACACAGCAGCAGCAGCTGCTGCTGCTGCTGCTGCTGCAGGCATCACCACTCCAGTGGGTGCCCCTAAGCCTGATGCCTGGGTGGCAGTGGTGGACAAGGCCAGCGGGGGCACCTACTACTGGAACCAGGACTCAGGTGCGGCAGCAGCAGCAGTAGCAGCAGGGGCAGCGGCAGCAGCAGCGGCAGCAAGGGCAGCAGGGGTGCATCAGGAGCCACAACCGCAAGGGCAGCAGCAGCTGCAGCAGTGGCAGATAGTCCTTGATGGCTGGATAGCATGATGGCCTGCTCTGCTCACCTGCGGCCACCCAGCAGGACGTGCTGGCACGTGCCTCTAGCGCTGCTAGCCCTGCATATGCAGCAATGCGTACGTGCGAGTTGATAGGATAGTAAAAGAACAACTTGCCATAGGTCCCTGCAATCCATGCTGTCCGTGCTCCTTGGCTTGTACACGCTGCGTCTGGCCGTGGCAAAGCTGCAAGCAATGCGTGTCAGCTGGCCATCAACTGGTAGCCAGTATGCCCCTAGCAGCTGCTGGTCACTTCTCTTTGTCCTAACTGGTCATAACGCACCTGTTATAACGCATGCAGGTGACACAACAGCAGTCGGCGAGCCTCTGCCTGGGCCTGAGGGCCGGCTTGCTGTTAGCAGCCAGCAGCAGCAGCAGCAGCAGCTTGGGGAGCGGCCTGGGACGCTGTCAGTGCTGGGAAACTCACTGGCAGTTGGGTTTGGCATTGGGCTGGTGTTTGGTGTGGTGCGCATGTTCTTTTGAGTTGTGCAACTGCTGTGCTGCTTGAACTGCCATGGCAGCTGGCAGTGGGCTTTGGCATGGGCTGGTGTCTGGCGTGATGCACATATTCTTCTGAGTTTTGCAACTGCTGTGCTGTTTAGGGACGGCCGTGACAGTTCAGCTGTGGAAGTAGGTAGGAGATCTGGCCAGTGGGTTGTTCTAATTGATACAGAGTGTCTCACAGGGCCATTATGTGCGCATCAAAATGCAATGTAATGTCCACTGCTGTACAGGAGGTTGCGAATTCATGATGCACGACTGCTGCATGCTTGACATCATGCAGCAGTGCTGCTGATCAGCACGTGTTGCAGGTGTTAACATCAGGTGTAGAACGGATCGTCCTGCACCCCGTGTGTTCAAAAGGGTTTCATGTACGAGGACGGGTGGAGAAGAATCTTCCAGTTAGGCGCCAGGTCTACGTCAGGGTGCACAGCTTCAAGTGCATTGCTTGACCAGGAAGACGCTGCTGGCAGTGCTGCAATGCACTGTGCGTGTTGAAGCAGCTTGAATCATTAGTGCACAGTTTCTGGTCAGGGATGGCTTGTTGCAAGGTATGAGGTACTTGTTTTCTCAGGCTGCGTGTTCAGCAGCTATGATACTTGTGGCAGATATGAGGCAGTGTGGCTCCAATGTCAGTTACACCACATTGTTGCATGCAGGCCCTGATGTTATGGGCTTGCACTGTGTCGCACACTTGCAGTCGGCAATGACGGGGCCTGATGATGTGCAGGGGGTCTCTTACATGGCTCAAGCAAGGCAAAGCTCGCTGGTGTCCAAGGAGTGGTGTGGCAGGGCATGTACAGTGTTTTGTAACATTGACGGTTCCACCAGAAACGTACCCTGCCGCCTGTCAGTCCATATCACTCACAAAAACAAGGCTGGCTCTTGCAATGGAGTTACAGGCTGCCATATTAATGAAGGCCTTGGTCACAACAGACCAACAACCCGCTGTTTCCCCAACTCTGGTCACTGACAACATGCCACCACCACTGGAGCCCGGCTGTAATGATGTTGAGATGGCATAGTCTGCCAGCTGCCCCTTAAGGCGACCCACAACTAGCGCTGGGCTGCAAGACCGTCTTGCAGGACCGGGTCCGTGACCATGCTGCCAGTGAAATTACGTCACACAGAAGTATGCATTAGTTGCTGAAGCCCAGACATCTCGCAGCACATATCAACCCAACACCACCAGACGCCTAGGGCTCGAGCTGCTGCTGTTGATAGTACTACTCATCATAGTATGATGATGCAAATCCTGCTGCTGCTGTTGCTGCCGCTGCTGCTGCTGCTGCTGCTGCCATGTCACAGCTGGCAGGTGAGGCCTGGCCCTGCTCCATTGTAGAACTGCCCAGCCCAGCAGTGGCCCTCAGTGTCTTTGAAGCTGCCCTGGCCGTGCATCACATTGGACACCCAGTCACCCTGTTGCAGCAGCGGCAGCAGCAGCAGCAGCAGCAGCAGCAGCAGCGCAGCTCAGTCTCTGCAACACCTATGCAGACCCCTTTTAGCAGCCTGCTAGTTTTGGGCCAACACTCCCTAGGTGCGACATGCAAGCATGCATCGCAGCCAGGCATTGACCAGCACCCTTCTCCTGACTGCGTCTGACCAGCACCAGTACTCTGACTGCGCCACTGAAGCGCTGCTGCTGTCGCCGCACCTGGTAGGACTTGCCGTCAGGGAAGCAGTACCTGCCCTGGCCCTGGTACTTGTTGTGCTGCCAGGCGCCCTCATAGCAGGCTCCACTGGCAACGCTGAAGCTGCCCTGGCCATGCATCTCGTCATCCACCCACTCCCCTGTGTAGGTGTAGTCGCCGCACTTGAGCGTGCCTGCAGAACAGCAAAATTGTAGCGTGTTGGGGTTGGTGTCATCAGAGAGGTTGTGATTGCTGTGTAATGATTGTGGTGCTGGCTGTTGGTGCTTGCTAGCTGATGCCTGGCTTGCTGGCACGTCAACTGGTGATTCATGCTGCTTGTTGCTGGTGCCATCAACAGCCACTGCTGCGGCAGCTCTGCTTTGTGTCCGGCTAATGCCTGGATGGTGCAGCAAGTTTCTGCAGCTGCAAAGCGCTGCTGAGAGCTGACCAGGCATCGCTGTTGAGGAATGCATGCTGCTGATGTGGTCTGCCGACAGCTGCTGAATGAAATATGTGGTGGCCTGACAGCTGTGTCGGCCTAAAGCATGCAGACTTGCCTACGCCGTGCCGTACTGGCTTTGGTGGCTCTGCTGGCTGTGCTGGGGGCTCTTCCTCCTTTTTCTTTGCACCCTTTTTAGCTGGCTCTGCAGGTGCAGGTGGAGGCAGGCCAACCACCTTGTACTGCCCCTCATAGATGGCGCCGTCCTTGTAGTAGAACCGGCCTGTTTGCAGCTCCTGCGATAGACACGCGTGAAGTGTCAGACAAATTGACCTAAGCTAAGCCAAGATGTTGACAGAATCGCTGCAGCACACGTTCATTGCTGCGTCTGCTGCACCTGCTGCACCTGCTGCGTCTGGTGCTGCTCAGCAGTGCTGCTGCATCAGTTGTACCTGTTGCTGCGCAGGCGCAACAGACAAGGTGCTAGGTTCATGAGCAGATGGCTGTGTCGGCATGACTATTGCTGCTCCTTCTGCGAGTAGTGATGCTCGGTTTGGGTCGAGGCGATGCAGTCAACCGGACAAGCAGACGTGTCGGCTTTTGCATACGCTGCACCAGCTTACGTCACATCTTCATCATTTGTGGTTCTAAACCAGCTTAAATAACTCGTTACAAGCACACAGAAGCGGTAAGTAACACACTAGGGTTTGCTGGCTCAAGCCATCCTCTGTGCACATCACAGCAGAGGCAGAGGCACCAGCACACGCTTCTTCTTGCATGCACCGCCAATGGCACGTGCAGACGCGGCGAAACATCCTCAAATTCAACCTGAGACAGAGCGCAATGGCACCTTGCCATGCAAAACCCTGGCAGGCTGCCTGCTCACAACAGATTACACAGCATGTTCCTCGCACACCATTGCCAAATAAGTCCATGAGTCCGTAGCTTCCTGAATCGAGGCTGGATGCTCAGTAGTAGGCCATGTTGAGCGACAGTGGCACCACAAACGGCTCCATCACCAAGCGCGTCAGGAAGTAGAACAGCACCCCCAGCGCAATGCTGACAGGCAGCGCAGGCAGCGCCTTGCGGTATAGCGCCAGCAGCATCAGCGTGATGCCCAGCCCGGATATGACGGCGATGTAGGACGCAAACACTGCAGTATACAGCAGCAGCAGCAGCAGCAGCAGCAGCAGCAGCAGCAGCAGCAGCAGCAGCAGCAGCAG
>RWJK01001094.1:69435-98347 GCA_004335835.1 Scenedesmus sp. ARA3 | reverse complement strand
CCTGTCAGGCGCTCAGCAGCAACTGGCAGTGAAGACGCAGCTGGCCCCAGCAGCAGCAGCAGCCGCAGAGCTACAGGCGCTGCTGTGCCGAACTACACCCATGGCAGCAGCGGCAGCGGCGGTTATGGACCCACACCAGGCATGGGTGAAGATTATCAGCAGCAGCAGCTGCAGTGGGTGACTAGCAGTGCTGGGCTGGCAGCAGCAGCAGGGGCAGGTGATGCTGCTGTGGGTGGGTACCAGGATGGGCAATACGGCATACCAGGCAGCAGCAGTGAGCTCATGCAGCAGCAGCAGCAGCAGCAGATGGTGATGCAGCTGCATGCTGGGGGGCAGCGCATGGTGCTGGATCTGGATGAGTTGGTGGGTGGGGGCGCTGACAGCATGGACAGCATGCAGGACGGTGGCGGGCCCTGGAATGCAGTCGCGGTAGCATGAGCAGTTGCAGTCGGAAAACGGGCTGTGTTCTCGTTGTGTAACACACACAATTTGTGGTTGCAGTCAGAGTGTGTTTGGCTCATACCGTCTGAGATGGTGCAAGAACCCACATGTAACCACCGTGCGTCCATCCTGTTGTGGCCCTACTGTCTGAAGATGGTACCAGGACCCACTTGTACCTGCCCTTTTTTAAATTTTGACCAAGCCTTGTGCATTGCATGTTGACATGGCATGTCAATGCCATTTCAAATAGCCACATTTAGTAGCAGGCTCAAACAATCTGCCATATGTGAATGCAGATCTGCGCCTTTGTTGATTATTTGGCCGCTGGCCAAGGCTGGCGGCCTTGCAGCTTGCGCACGCCCGTTTGTTTGAACACAGGCCTGCCGGGCGCCATGGCATGCCTCCATGATGGTGTAGAGCGGTGTTCAGTTACTGGCATCGTTGACATTATCTATAAAACATTTCGCAGGAAGTTCTCAAAATTCAAGACGGAGGAAAGTGGGTCTTGCACTTGTGCAGAGGTATCAACTGCAGCCTGACATGCACTGCATGAGGTGCTGCTTGTGCCAGTCCCAACAGCACTGCTTGCCACTCGTCTGTGCTGCCCAAACTGAGCTGCAGCTTTTCTTTCACTGACCTAAGTTCAACGACATTGGCTGCCGCCTTGAGGCGAAGGCCTTTTGCCTTTGAAGACAGCCAGACTGGGTCGCAGGGGAGTGACATGTCCTGCCGGTGATACCTTGCGGTTAATCATCGATACGACAGCGCCATCACACGAAAAGTTTGCTTCTGGTTACTTTCATTGTATGTCGGAGCAAGTGGATTGCCCGTTTCACTCCAACTCGCTGGGACCCAATCATAGCCGACTTGCACACCTGAAAAAACGCTGGTGCGTTAGACGTATTCCATAGCATTTAAACGTTCTTCGGGAAGAGAAGAGCTGGATCGGTTGGCCTTTGCTGGCTGCCCTGCTCAGGGGTGTTGACGCACGATGCTCAGCAAACATGCCGTTGGACGTTCGGCCGTGCTGCTTATCACGGGTAAGTGTTGTCAGGGAATGCTCTGGTACAGCCGGCGGTGCCAACGCTCACAAATGTGCTTCAAGCTGAGATGCAGCTCTCGACAGTGGTGCTGTGGTTGGCAGCATGCGCTTTCAGACGCAACCACTCCTTTTCAAATACGGAAAGGCCTTAGGGCCAGTATTCGGGTTGCTGCTTGTCTCGAGGCAACCGCCATGCAATGCAGAGTGCTGGGAAGGCAGTACTGCTTACCCGCTTCTGGCATGATCCAAGCGTCACGTTCCTGACACTCCCGCCATTGTTCAACGCCCCTGCACCCAAACCATTTTCCTTCTGCAGCGCTCGCTTGCATCCTGTACAGCAGCACAGCAGCAGCGCAGCTGCAGCCTGGCCACAGCAGCAGCAAGAACAGCCCCAGGCGCGCCCTCCTGCAAGCGCCTGCGGCAGCAGCAGGCGGAGCAGCTGCAAAGGCTCAGTTTGAGAACGCTTTTGCAGCCATGCTGGGCCTTCCCGAGGGCAAGGTCATCCGTGACACGTACCTGAACACCTTTGGCACCATGAGCGACCCAAGCATGCGTCTGAAGTTCCAGGGGCTGCTGACGCTGGCTTCGGTGAGTGGCGGCACCTAGCAAGCAAGAGAGTATTAGCTTCGCAAACCATTTCACGCGGTCAATGGCCATCAGGAGGTAATAGCCAGCAGGCTTGCACACAACATAGTGTGCTCAGACTGGCAACAGTGAGCGGCGTGCTTAGCACATCACGCTGCCATGGTACAGATGTCAGCCTCTGCTTCCTGACAAACAAAACCCCCTTCAGAACCTTGGTGGCAACCGCTGTCCGTGTCGCTGTGCAGGACCGCAACGCAAAGGCGACCTTCTTCTGGCCGCTTGATGGCGGCTGGGCCAGCATGAGCAGCAGTGCGCTTTTCAAACCCTTCCTAAACCCTTTGTAATACATGATTTTCAGGCTGCTTTGCAGGACCGCAACGCAAAGATTTTCAGCAAGCAATACGCTTTCCAAACCTTCTCTATACCCTTGTTGGACACCATTTTCCGTGTTGCTTTTGCAGGACCGCAACGCAAAAGCGACCTTTTTTTGGCCTCTGGATGGTGGTTTTGCCAGCATCAGTAAGCAGCTGTGCATGAGCGTGCAGCAGATCCAGGACACACTCGCCTCAGCACCTGACGTTGCGCTGCAGTACATGAACATCAACATCCTCAACGGTGGGCAGGGCAGACCTGTTGTTATCCATGGGCGATGTTTCTTGGGGTTGAATTCCAGCAAGTGTTTATAAGGGTGCCGTGCAGTGCACGAAAGCAGCAGCAGCTGGACCTGGTGTCGTGTCTTTCTGTGCCTGGGCCAGCATCAGCAAGCAGCTGTGCATGAGCGTGCAGCAGATCCAGGACACGCTGGCCTCGGCGCCTGATGTTGCAGTGCAGTACACGAACATCAACATCCTCAATGCTGAGTTTGTGTCAAACACGCCAAAGCAGTAGATGATGATGATTTCAAAGATGGAGTGCAGCAACACCACGGGGCACGCTGCACCAGGTGTGGCTGTGCGGTACATAATCACTTTCTGCATGGGTGCTGCTGCGCCTGTAATGCCTGACGGAGTTGGGTTTCCACCCTTGGTACTGTGCTCAAAACGCTGCTGCTGCTGCTGCTGCTGCTGCTGCTGCTGCTGCTGCTGCTGCTGCTGCTGCTACGGTTTGTGCCTGGCAGGCACGACGCTGATGTCGTCTGACTTCAAGGATGGAGCCAACCTGCAGACAATGGAGCCAGGCTTCACCCTGCCCCTGCGCAAGCGCGTTGTGTGAGTAGCTGGTCTGATTCGATGTGTTGAGGGTCTCGGGGTCAGGTCCTGAGAGAATAGTGTACTTCAGGCAGCATGCTGCAGCAGGTGCAGGCAATGGAACCGGGTTCACCCTGCAACTGCGCAAGCGCGTTGTGTGAATGACTGAACTTGATCTTAATGTCTCGATTGCCAGATAGGTAGAGTTAGCTTGCAGGATAGTTGCAGCCGGTGGAGCCAGTGTTCTCGCTGCCCTTGTGCAAGGGCATCGTGTGAGGAGTTGCACTGGCCTGGCTTGCACCCTGCCCCTGCGCAAGCGCGTTGTGTGAGTTATTGCACAAGCCTCGCGTGCAGGACAATGAAATCGTGCACAGACACTGCAACCAGCTTGCGCCCTGCCCTGCGCTGTTGTTGTGCTGTTGTCACACTGCACGTTGTGCTAGCATGACGATGCATACTGCGCTTGCATTGTCATTGTCTGTATATGTAACACATTGCATGCTGCTGGTCCTTGCTTGCTTGCCTGCAGGAATGGTGCCACACAGTGGTACGTCCCCATCAACATCTTCACCACAATGCTGCCATCGTTACGGGCGCAACATATGTTGTGCTGCAATTGTATGCTGCTCGGTGGTTGATTTTCTCTGGCTTGCAGGAATGGCGCCACGCAGTGGTACTTCCCCAAAGCCGCCTACAACCAAGATGACGTCACACTTCAGAGGCTGGACGTGACAGCTGGCAGCGCAGTAATCCACTTTGTGGATTACCTCATCTTCAGCCCCGCGCAGCGCACCTTCTGGGCGCAGCAGGCCAAAAACATGAAGTGCGGTGAAGGCGGCGGCCCGGTCGCTGCTGCAAAAGGCGCTGACCAGCCGCCGCCGCAGCAGCAGCAGCAGTCACAGGGAGTCAACGCAGGCATGATTGCAGGTGGGAATCAGCCTGTAGTATTTTCTGTGACGTTCAAGATTAATATTTTGGTTGGTCTGTTGTGGAATAATCAACGTTATGGATTACCTCATCTTCAGCCCTGCGCAGTGCACCTTCTGGGAACAGCAGGCCAAGAACATGAAGTGCGGCGAGGGAGGAGGCCCGGTCGCTGCCGCGAAAGGCGTCGATCAGCCGCCGCAGCAGCAACAGCAGTCTCAGGGAGTCAACGCAGGCATGATCGCAGGTGCGAACTAGCCTGTACTATTCTTTGCAGGTGGTTATTAAGGGTGTAATGTTCGTTTGTTGTGGTGGTGTAATCCACAAAGTGGATTACCTCATTTTCAGCCCTGCATCCCTTCTGGGCGCAGCAGGCAAAGAACATGAAGTGCTGTGAGGGTGGCGGGCCAGTCGCTGCCACGAAAGGCGTCGGTCAGCCGCCGCCGCAGCAGCAGCAGCAGTCGCAGGGGGTCAACGCAGGCATGATTGCAGGTGGGGCTTCAGTCGTTGCTGCTTTTGCTGCTTTTACTGCTGAGGGTTGGCTGTTGGTTGGTGTGCATGTTGGTGTTCATCTGTTGATTTTTCCTTGCTGCATCTTCTGCAGGGATTGCCATTGCGGCCCTGGTGGTGCTGCTGGTGAACGTGCACATCACTAAACACCAGCTCACCTGAAGTTGTCCATTTAATTTATCTATGCCTGCAGGCATTGCCATTGCCGGTGCAGTCGCCATCACAGCGCTTGTGGTTCTGCTGGTCCTGCTGCGCCGCCGGCCGCTTGCGAAGCGCCTCAGCGGCGCCTTTGGAGTGGCAAGCCCGCAGCAGCAAACCAACAGGTCGCTGCTGCTGCACCCAGCGTTTTTGTCACCAGATTGCAACTGATTCTGCCTCTTTCTTGTTGCTGCTGCCATCCTGCAGGCATTGCCATTGCCGGTGCAGTCGCCATCGCAGCTCTTGTGGTTCTGCTGGTGCTGCTGCGCCGCCGGCCGCTGGCCAAGCGCCTCAGCGGCGCCTTTGGAGTGGCAAGCCCTCAGCAGCAGCAGAAGCCGGGTGATGCTGCAACGCGTGGCATGATGCCTCCTGGCACGCCCCCTTATGGCGGCGGTGCCGGCAGTGGCAGCGGCGATGCGGGATGGCAGGGGCTGGGCAGTGACTTTCCGGATGAGGCGGCGGCGATGCGCACGCCTGACATCACACAGGAGACGGCGCCTGTCGCGATCAAGGTGAAAGTGCTACATGTTGAATGTTTGCAACAGCGTTTCCTGATCGTTTTGCCTCGGAACTACAATAGTTTAAACCTATTTGGGTTTTGGAGTCTGACTGTCCGCCTGAGGCCGCAGCGATGCGCACGGGATGGCAGGGGCTTGGGAGCGACTTCCCTGATGAGGCGGCAGCGATGCGCACGCCAGACATCACTCAGGAGACGGCGCCTGTTACAATCAAGGTGAGCTTGTTTTATACCATCACACCGTTAAAAGCAGATTGCAACAGCACTTTCTTGATCAGTTGTCCTACAGAAGGTTCAGACACAGGGGCTTTGGGGTAGGGGTTGGAGGTTTTGATGAGGCAGCGGCGATGCGGGATGGCAGGGGCTGGGCAGTGACTTTCCGGATGAAGCAGCGACGATGCGCACGCCAGACATCACGCAGGAGACGGTGCCTGTTGCAAGGTGAGCTTGTTATATACGATCACACCCTTGGAACATGTTTGCAACAGCATTGCCTCGACCATCGTTTCTCGAACCAAATTGGGTCCACACTTCTTGGGGTTTTGGGGGTTTGACTCTGCGACTGAGGCGGCAGTGGTGATGCGGGATGGCAGGGGCTGGGCAGTGACTTTCCGGATGAAGCGGCAGCAATGCGCACGCCAGACATCACTCAGGAGACGGCAGCTGTTGTGACTAAGGTGAGAGCTTGTTACATTGGCACATAGCATTATTATGGCCTTAACTCACCGCCCAGGGGCAGCAGCAGCGGCCACGGTGGGCACCTGTGCACACCTGCCATCACTTTTTCAACACACATGATGTGCACCTTTTGTTTGCTTGCCCTCACAGGACCCGCACCACCACCCATGGGCATCAGCAGCAATGCTGGGCACCCCTCCCTCACCGCCCCTGCCACCTGCACCAACCCAACAGGACCACTTTCTGTTTGCTGACTTCCTTGGTTGCTCACAGGACCCGCACCATCACGCCGGAGCAGCAGCAGCAATGCTGGGCACCCCTCCCTTGGCCTACAACTCCCTCACAGCACCAGCAACCCCGCAGAGCAGCACTGCCCTGGCCCGCAGCGTTAGTAACACAGCATGCTCCGAGGGCTCCGCTGCTTCAACTTCCCAGTCCCTGGCACACTCACAGCTAGGAGAGCCATATAACAGAATGACATGTTATGACGAGCCGGGAATGACGCCCGTGTTTGAGCCAAACCCTATGGTGCCAGAATCGAAGCTGGCTGCTTGGCTGCGGCAGTCGAGCAGCGGCAAGGGCCTGGCAGCGGCAGTGGCAGCAGCAGCAGCAGCAGGCGGCGGCGCTGCTGCTGCTGCTGCTAAGGGTGGGGTTGAGGGTGGAAAGGGGGCGCATGGCGGCAGTGAGACCAGCAGCAGCGGCAGCAGCGGTGCCAAGGAGGCTGCGTTTGCGGAGCAGCTGCGGAGGGAGCTGCACCCGCGGCACGGCAACCCCAACATCATAGGGTGAGCGTTTATCACAGTTTATGAGATTGATGTTTACTATGTATGTCTCGATGATCTGGCTTACTGTTGGTAGTTTTTATTTGGCAGGAGCATGCATGTGGAAAGCAGCTGCGGAGGGAGCTGCACCCCCAGCATGGCAACCCCAACATCATAGGGTGAGCATTGTACTGGGCAGCTGTTGTCATGTAATGCGTTATGTACTCTCCATCAATTTGGCCACCTATTGGCAGAGCTGTTTACTAAGTATACTTGCTGCTGAAGCTCTTGATCTTGCTGTCAGGGACAGCCGATTCAACTGCAGGTGTCTGATCCACCAGCAACCCACAACTGCTGCTGCTGCTGCTGCTGCACCTCAAAACCTGCAGCAACTACACAAACTTCACCTGGGACGTGGAGCACAGCAACACCGCGGTCTACTCATCATTGCTGCTGCTGCTGCTGCCGCTGCTGCTCCTCACACTTGACTCCTGCAGCAACTACACAAACTTCACCCGGGAGGTGGAGCACAGCAACACGGCGGTTTACTTCTGACTGCTGCTGCTGCTGCTGCTGCTGCTGCTGCTGCTCCTTACACTTGACTCTTGCAGCAACTACACAAACTTCACTCGGGAGGTGGAGCACAGCAACACGGCGGTCTACTTCTGCGACGGCATGCACAACAACCGCCAGTTTGCGCTCAAGTTCTACGCTAGCAACGAAGATTTCATGGCGGAGATGATGGCCTATAAGGAGCTGGGCGGTGAGTCATGTGTTGTTCTGTCAATTTCCCCGGCATTGGCTGTTACTACATGAGTTGCTCAAGTTATTGGCCTTTACATAAAGACTTCATGGCAGAGATGATCGCTTATGAGGAGCTTATGGGTGAGCTATTTTATTTTGCATCTGCCTTCTGCCTTGTGTGCATGACTTGTATGTGTCAACATAATGTTCCAGTTGTCCAGGATGCAAGCTGCCAACAGTACTTTCAAGGATTGAAGGTGTCGGCTGACACTGTCACTGAACACAGCCACACGGTTGCTGCTGCTGCTGCTGCCGCAGGCCCCTCCAGCAAGTTTGTGCCTGTGCTGGAGATGACCTACCCAGGCAGCAGCAGCTACCCCACCAGTGTCCTGGTCTGACATGATTATCGTGCTGCTGCTGCTGCTGCTGCTGCTGCTGCTGCTGCAGGCCCCTCCAGCAAGTTTGTTCCTGTGCTTGAGATGAGCTACCCAGGCAGCAGCAGCTACCCCACCAGCGTACTGGTCTGACATGATTATCGTGCTGCTGCTGCTGCTGCTGCTGCTGCTGCTGCTGCTGCTGCTGCTGCAGGCCCCTCCAGCAAGTTTGTGCCAGTGCTGGAGATGAGCTACCCAGGCAGCAGCAGCCACCCCACCAGTGTGCTGGTCTTCTAGCGCGGGCAGTGCACACTGGAGACCTTTGCACGCCAGCGGCCCAGCTACTTCCAGCAGGTGTGCTGTTATTTTGTTTTTTTTTTTTATGTTGAAAACCTACGTTTTCACATGTCTGGCAGCAGCAGCTACCCCACCAGTGTGCTGGTTTTTGAAAGGGGCCCAATGCACGTTCGAGACCTTTGCGCTCCAACGGTTTGGCTACTTCCAGCAGCAGGTACTTCTGTTATAACTGTTGTAAATGTTCCTTCTGGATGTTACATGCAAAGAGCAGTGTGCTGGCCCTGGAGCATGCCCTGGAGCAGCCAAAGAGTGTTGATGGCGAGCATACATGGGTGCATGCAGCCAGGCAGCAGGCAGGTGTCGCGCAGCCGCTGACTGAACCACATTCTGCCTGTTGCTGGGGTAGTAAACACTGCTGTTGCTGCCGCCGTCGCTGCTGCTGCTGCTGCTGCTGCTGCTGCCAGATCGACATCTTCCACCAGCTGGTGTCAGCGGTGCAGCACCTGCACGAGCACGGCACCGTGCACAGGGACCTCAAGCCCAGCAACGTGGTGCACTTCCCAGGTGGGTTTTTTGTCACTGACATGTTTGGAACATGTTGTTAATGTGATTTGATGCCTGTGGCCCTGCAGCCCATATAAGTGCGAGCACGACGGGGTGCACTTTTGAGGTGGGCTGTGTTTGGTGACATGTTACAAAGATCAAAGTAACACGTCTTTGTGACAGCCGACGGTAAACCGGCTGCCCTGGCTAGAACGCGTGCTGCACGTGTTTGTTTGCGCAGCACAAGTTGCATCCATTACAATTTAGTCATATGGAGCTCTCACCTGACCTTCTGCTGCCGCCGCTGCTGCTGCTGCCCCCTGCAGAGAAGTTTGCGTGGAAGCTGATCGACCTGGCCACTGTGGCACGCATCGGGCAGCAGACCAAGGTGGTGAGTCCACAATTGGCTGGCTATTGCTTGATGTTCAACTGCTGTGTCTGGTCCCAAGCACAGGTGCATATTCAGACAAATGTGATGAGGGCATTGGTTCTTTGGTGGTGCATCAAGAGCTGCTGGCACTGTTTGTGATTGACCTGGCACTGTGGCACGCATCGGGCCGGAGACCGAGGTGGTGAGTGCCACGCTGCTGTTGCAGCTCAAAAACCACTTACTCAACTTTTTTTGGTTTTAGCACGTGCTTTTGTTTGATGAGCCCACCTGCGTGATGGATGCAGCTGGCCCACCAATCACAACTCTTTGTGCTGAGACAATGCTGCACATACCATCACAATGTTGCAGGTGTACACTCGGGAGTATGTTAGTCCAGAGGTGGCGCAGGCGGTGGTGGGCGGCGCTGTCAGCATCATTGCGGAGCCCTCCTGGGACCTGTGGGGCATCGGCATCATCATGTGGGAGCTGGCCACAGGTGAACAAAACCTAAACCCTGCACTGCAAAACAGAAACCCTGAGGTTGTTGAGATGTGAAATCTGAGGTTATGGCGGCTGTTTGACAAGTAAAGCAGTAGCTGTGGATGTTTGGGGTTGATGGCTGTTGCCGCATTGTGGCCAAGCCTGGGACCTGTGGGGCATTGGCATCATCATGTGGGAGCTGTGGGGTAACACAACTTCGCTCCTTGACCAATCCCATAACTTCAAATCAAAGCACATGAGTTGATTGAGTGCGGTTTTCGCCTCCTGGAGCTGTGGGCCTTTGCATCAGGTACACTGCATTTTGACCAAACGCATGCTGCTGCTGCCTCTGCCTTCCCATACCCATAGGCCAGCGCTACTTCCCGCCCGAGTGGAGCATGGACGGCGGGCGCCGCCTGTGGAGCACGCTGTGAAAAACATTGACCAAACCCTTGCTGCTGCTGCTGCTGCTGCTGCTGCTGCTGCGGCTGCTGCTGCTGCTGCTGCTGCTGCTGCTGCTGCTGCTTTGTCCTATTTTGCAGGCCAGCGCTACTTCCCTCCCGAGTGGTCCATGGATGGGGGGCGCCACATTTGGAGTGCGCTGTGAAAAATATGTTGATCACACCCCTGCTGCTGCTGCTGCTGCTGCTGCTTTGTTCTAATCTACAGGCCAGCGCTACTTCCCTCCCGAGTGGTCCATGGATGGGGGGCGCCGCATGTGGAGCGCGCTGTGCGGCTTTGAGCCGCTGCCTCACGAGCTGATCGACATCAGCACCATGCGCGGCGTTGACCGCGGTGTGATGAAGCTGGTGAGTTGGTTTATGTCACATCATGGAGTTTGCCTGGCAATCCACCTGCTAAATGCATGTATTGCTCTGAACTAAGAGGGTTTTGGTTTCGCCTGAGTATGTGGAGCGCGCTGTGCGGCTTTGAGCCCCTCTCGCACGAGCTGATTGACATCAGCACCATGCGGGGCGTGGACAGGGGCGTGATGAAGCTGGTGAGCGCTGACGCACCTGTGCTGGAAGCCGTTTGCTTGCAGTTCTGTGCCTGTGTTTGCCTGATACTTTATGTTTTCTGTTAAATGTGTGGAGTGCGCTGTGCGGCTTTGAGCCGCTGCCTCACGAGCTGATCGACATCAACAATATCAGCAGCTGCAGCACCATCGGCACCAGCAGCACCATGAGGGGCGTGGACAGGGGCGTGATGCAGCTGGTGAGTTGGGTTGCTTGAATCGGGTCTAAAGATGGTAGGCTGCAAATGCACACAATCCATTTGAACCCTGCATGATGCGTTGTATGCTGTGTACCTGAAAGGGTGTCCATGCAGAGGCAAGGTGTATGGGTTCAACTGCAACACAGCACAAAGCTGGTGCTGCTGCCTCTCGTATCAATGTACTTTGCCGCCGCTGCTGCTGCTGCTGCTGCTGCTGCCAGGTGCGCCGGCTGCTGCAGCGTGACCCCGCGCTGCGCCCCACACCGCGGCAGCTGCTCAGTGAGAGGCTGTTCCAAGCACGCGGAGTAACAACCACACAGGTAAGGCTTATGGATTTTGTTGGGGTTTTGCTGGTACAGCTGACTGGGGTTTAGCACATGTTGCATCCACGCCGCGGCAGCTGCTGAGTGAGAGGCTGTTCCAGGCACGCGGCGCCACCACTACACAGGTGAGGTTCAGTATTGTTGGGGTTCTGCTAGGAAGGTTGACTAGGGCTGAGCACATGTTGCATTCACGCGCGCGCAGTCACTGAGTAAGAGGCTGCTCCAGGCTCGTGTATCACCACACAGGTGCACACAACGACAGCGGTCAGCTTGGGATGACTTGTGCAGTATTTATTGTGTTGCCGGTTACATTTCCGTCTGCTTGGCTTTTTCAATGTTCCCTTTGCCTGTTGGCTGCCCTGCAGGTGTCCCAGGGCAGCAACATTAGCCACGGCAGCGCAGGCAGCAGCTTTCACATGTTTCACTGCTGCCGTCCCACTGCTGCCATCGGGCATCTCACTCTACTCAGTTAACTGGTGTCACGCGCCTTGGTTTTCACGCTGTGCACCTACTGTTGTTATGTATGTGTCCCGCAGGTGTCTCAGGGCAGCAACATCAGCCACGGCAGCGCAGGCAGCGGCCACCTCATCATCCAGGAATAGTCGGAGTTGGAAGGCTGCTGCTGCCGCTGCAGCCGCTGCTGAGCGGCTGCAGCAGCTGCAACAAAAGCAGCAGCTGGTGGTGTGGAAGTGTTGCGTGCCGCGGGGTGCAGGTGATAAGGTTTTGTGCAGCAGGCAGCGGCAACCTCAGCGGACCCTACCCCATGGGAGACTGAGCGGCAGCAGCAGCAGCAGCGGACTCCTTGCTGCTGCTGCTGAGTGTGTTGTGTGACCGCCACAAAACAGCAGCAGATGAGCAGCAAGTGGTGTACTTGTGT
This sequence comes from Scenedesmus sp. ARA3, assembly GCA_004335835.1. Taxonomy (NCBI): domain Eukaryota; kingdom Viridiplantae; phylum Chlorophyta; class Chlorophyceae; order Sphaeropleales; family Scenedesmaceae; genus Scenedesmus; species Scenedesmus sp. ARA3. Next base: position 86,281 of record RWJK01001094.1, on the reverse strand, counting down.
TGCATGCAGCAGTGTGCTGGTGGCCCGCGGGGTGGGATGGGGGTGCTACAGCACGATGTATGCACTGAGTTGCTCTAAAAGATTTAGTTTGCTTGTATGCATTTAGTTTGCAGGAGTGTTGGGGAGACAGGCAGGTTGTGGCGCCAACCCCTGCTATTGGGAAGTCCAGGCAAGCTGCCACAGCATCTACGCATTTGCGCCCTGTTGCTGCAGTTGCTGAAGCAGCAACTGCCAGTTGCCTCACATGCCTGACTTCAAGTCAGCAGCGCAGCTTGGGAGCTGCTGACAGCAAGGTGTTTTGCTTGTGGTGTCAGGTGGACGCTGATCCCCTGTAAACAGCAGCCTGTGAGCAGCACTAGCAACAGCAGCAGCAGCAGCAGCAACAGTTGGGAGTGCAGCCTCCAGGTTGAGCGCCCCCGCTGCCCCTGCTGCCTCTGCTGTTGCTGGGCACACCTGTTGCTGGGCACACCTGTTGCTGGGCACACCTGTTGCTGGGCACACCTGTTGCATGCGCCCAGCAGCGCCTGCTGTGTGCGGCAAGGGCAGCCTGCTGCAGCAGCAGCAGCAGCAGTAGGGTGTGGCAACCCCGGTTCAAGCAGCGCCTGCTGTGTGCGGCAAGGGCAGCCTGCTGCAGCAGCAGCAGCAGCAGTAGGGTGTGACAGCCCCGGTCAAAGCAGCGCCTGCTGTGTGCGGCAAGAGCAGCCTGCTACAGCATGGACGCTGCATTCACTGTGCCCCTGCATCTGTGTGTTCCCTGCCATATGGCTCAATGGTTGTTCAGGCAGAGACTTGATTAATTTATACGCAGTGGTTGATGGCTGTGGCAGCTGGCAGTTCAGGCAGCCGCAGCAACAGTTAGGTGGTCAGGCAGGGACTTGATCAATGTGCACACGGCTGTGCACTCGGCTGCAAGTTGTCACAGTTGTCATAGTTCACAGCTGCAAGCTGTCAGCTGTTTTCACAGTTGTTGTTACGTGCGCATTGCAAGCAGGGACTTTCGTACGGTGCTTTCATACGCCTTCGTGATGCGCATGCAGTCAGTGACAATTGCAGTGTGTGAGGTTACATTTAGAGGCTTGTCAGTGCGCATGCCAGCATGGGAGCGCCATGTTGTCGCAGTTGCTGCCACCGTTTGCTGTCACAGTTGCGGTCACAGGTGGTGTGCAACCATGGACTTTGTCAGTGTGCCTACTGGTGTGCCAGAAGTGACGGTAGCCTGTCATGTTGCTGGCATAGAAATTGCATCAGTTGCATGCAAGCAGGCTACTGACGCATGTGCTTGTTGTGCGCATGCGCTGCCAGCTGCAGTGTGTGGGGCAAAGCTGCGGAGCAAATGCATCTCAGATTGCATTGCAGCGTAGTGCATCTCAGGTTTGTGATGTGCATGCAGTGCCAGCAGTTGGGTAAGTCTGCAGGGCATGTGCATCGCTTCGCAGTGTAGTGCATCACAATGTGGCGATGCTTCGGCCACTTTCAAAAGATGACAGATGCCGCCACTTTCATAGGAAGACAGTTTGGTTCAGCCACTTTCATGGGAGACAGTTGCATAAAGATGTGATGTGCAGGTGAAGTGAGGCAGCCACCCGCATAGGAAAGACAACTGCAGCAATCTCTGTCACTTGATGACATTGACATGGGGTCGGCTTCAGCAGGCTGTGTGCCTGCCTTGTTGAAGGAGGCATGCATGCACGGCAGCAGCACTCACTGGGTGATGCATGCGCAGCCCCACTCACTGGGGCTGTTTTGAGTAGCAGCTGTTGGCTGTTTTGGGTGTCTGCTGTGGTGTCGGGCTCTTTTGGGTAGTGGCTCTATAGCAGATCAATGTCTCTTTGGGCTCTTGAAAAGCCATGCACATGTAGAGCTGCTTAAAGTTGCTTAGGGGCCACACAAGAGCAGCTGAGTAGAGCTGTTTTGCAGGAAAGGGCTCGTGCATTGTCTGTTTTGTTCTGGAAAGGCCCGTCTGCAAGGACTTGGGCGTGTGGTGCTGCACCCTCTGCAGGATCCCGCTGCACCCTCTTTGCAACAGGGTGGTGTAGCCAGCAGAGCATGCAGTGCTTGATTGTACAGCATCATCATGCCAAACCCACACAGCACCACACAATGATTTGCAGCGGTCACCTGGGCAGCTGCAACAGCCTGGGTTAGGTCCGCTCAACAACCCATGGCAGATCACCCCAACAGCGCATCCAGTGCCTGATTGTGTAGCAACATCATGCCATACCCACACAGCACCACACAACCACTTGCAGCTGGGTCACCTGGGCGGCTGCAGCAGCCTAGCAGCCATGTGCCACTCCATCAACCCTGCAGCACCTTTGTAGCTGCTGCCACAAGGTTCTCCACTACTGAACAGCCCAGCACTGCAGCACCCCTTGGTGGGTTGGGTGATTCAACAACCCATGGCAGATCACCCCAGCAGCCCTGGCCACACAGAGCAATGAACTCACAGGCATCCAAGAACGGCTAACGCTAGTGCAAGAGCGCTGCTGCTGTGGAAAGCGACCACCAGGCGAGGCTGCCTATAGATAGCAGCAGAGATCTAGCAGCCATATACTACTGTGGCAGCAGGCAATGAAAGCAGTCACTAAACATACAACACGGGTGCAAGAGCGGCTGCTGCTGTGGAAAGCCACCACCAGGCGAGGCTGCCTATACATGGCAGCAGCCATGTACTGTTATAACAGCAGCCATTGAACACAGTCACTGAACATACAACACGGGTGCAAGAGCGGCTGCTGCTGTGGAAAGCCACCACCAGGCGAGGCTGCTTGTGATGGCAGCCGCCCAGATATGCTGCAATGGTAGCCGTGCACTGCAATGACAGCGGTGCTAGCAGTCAATGAAAGCAGTCGATACACAAACAACTCAACTTGCTGTGAGTAGTTAACAACTGATCATGCAGATGCTTCAAAGGCAACCGCTTGGTCGGTACTGCAGTCACCTGATTACATGGCAGCAAAAGCCGCACACTGCCATCGCAGCAACAAACAAAAGCAGTCAATACGCACACTACTCAAATCGCCGTCGATTAAAGAAACAGTGTTGCTTGTGCCCAGCCTGGAGTGAGTGAGTGACTCACAGGCAGCTCTGCAGCTCCTGGGTAAGTTAAGGCTAAGAAGGCGTGTGTTGCCAGGGGCGGCGCCCCTGGGCTCCACACCCTCTACCCGGCCCAGCCGGGATACTCATAGCCCCTGCTGCTGCTGTGGCTGCTGTGTCCTCGACGTAACTCTAACACACAGTGAGAATGCAGCCCCAAGCCACGCGGCACCAGCACTGCAGTGTTACTGCAGTGTTACTGCTGCTGCTGCTGCTGCTAATGCCAACCATCAAATCTTCACAGGTGCGGCTATCAAGAAACCTCAGCACACCATGGCTCCATTGAAGGCGTGGGGCCGATGGCGTTGATGCTATGGCTTGATGGGTAACATGATGATGATAGCACACCATGGTTACCAGTGAAGATGCGCCCGCAGCCACACCTCAGCAGCACAAGCATTGTTTTGCTGCTGCTGCGGCCTTTCTTGCCAATAAACTAATCTGAATCTAATATTCACTGCTGTTGCTTCTTCCAGATTCTCAGCGCACCATCGAAGCCAGTGCTGAGGCACCTCCCGCCATCCCTGTCCATGTGTATCGTGGTGGTGGTGCTGCTGCTGCTGCTGCTGTTGCTGCTGGTGCTGCTGCTGCTGCTGCCGCCTAGCGCACCATTGTGGCTAACACAGATGCACCTCCTGCCACGCCTGTCAGCAGTATCACCAGCCTGTGCACTGCGTGACAGGTGCTGCTGCTGCTGCTGCTGCTGCTGGTGCTGCTGCTGGTGGTGGTGCTGCTGCTGGTGCTGCTGCTGCTGCTGCTGCTGCTGTCGCTCATCGCACCATTGTGGCTAACGCAGATGCACCTCCTGCCACACCCCGCACCAGCAGCACCAGCCCTTGCATGACACCCCGTGCTTCTGGTGGCAGTGCAGCCCAGCACTCCTCCATGTACCTGCAGCAGGGTTCAGGACAACAATGCAGCAGGGGTTTAGCTGCAGGGTCTAGCAGCAGGTTTTTGGTTGACATAGCAAAGCAGCAGCACCAGCCCTGCATCGCACCCCGTGCTTCGGGTGGCAGTGCTGCCCAGCACTCCTCCATGTACCTGCGGCAGGGTTTAAGACATGAGTGCAGCAGGGTTTAGCTGTAGGGCCTGGCAGCAGGGTTTTGGATGACAGATCGCAGCAGCACCAGCCCTTGCATGACACCCCGTGCTTCGGGTGGCAGGGCAGCCCAGCACTCCTCCATGTACCTGCAGCAGGGAGTAAAACAAGAGGCAGATAGGGGTTGACAGCAGATTTGGAAAGCGACGCATAAAAACAGAGTTCAACAGCAGTGCTTATACACAGGGTTTACTGACAGCATTATGATTTGCCAGCTCGCTGTTGACCCTACATCCTCAACCCTGTATTCATCCTCAACAATGTATCCAAAACATCGCACACCCTAAAACGTGAGAACACCTAAAAAGCAGAACTCACTTGAAGGCGCGCACAGCCTTGAAGCTTGTGTCAGCAGGGCACACCCGCACAGTCAGCTCACTGTTGACTCTACAACCTAAACCCTGTGTCCAAAGCAGCAAACCCTAAACCCCAAAAATCCACCCAAACCCTGAAACTCACTTGAAGGCGCGCACTGCTTTGAAGCTCGTGTCAGCAGGGCACACCCGCACAGTCAGCTCACTGTTGACCCACACAGGCTCAACCTGGCCGAAGCCCCTTAAACCCTGGCCGCCATTGCCCCCTTGAACCCCAGCAGCAGCAGCAGCAGCAGCAGCAGCAGCGGGCGAGCCCGAAGGGAAGCTGCTGTCACAGCTGTAGAAGCTTGCTGTGCTTTCGTTGCGGCCGTTGGTGCTGCTGCTGAACACGCTGCTAAACCCTGAGGGGGCCGTTGCCATCGACTGCTGCTGCTGCTGCAGCTGCTGCTGCTCCGGCACGAGGCACATGGAGAGGCATACGCTGAGGTTTAGCGGCACTGCCCCCTCCTTGCCCCACAGCTTTTTGGGTGTCACAGCTGACACCAGTTTGCTGCGGCTGGCTGAAGGGTCCCAGACTGCACTGACCATGAGCTGAGAGCGAGACCTGCAACAATAACAATGAAATGACACAGAGATAACGTGTTTCAGAACATATGACTTTTCACAGGTTTTGTGTGTGACTGCTGAGACCAGCTTGCTGCGGCTGGTGGAGGGTCCCACACTGCACTGACCATCAGCTGAGAGCGAGACCTGCATAACAAGAGGGCAAAGCACAAAGGCATGGCAACAACAGATGGACAGGCTTTGATGGGAACAACAGCAGTGAATTGTTGGGTTGATGTGTGGAGGATTGACATTTGCCACTTTCAATCAAGTGGCGACTCCTTGCCCCACAGCTTTTTGGGTGTGATTGCTGAGACCAGTTTGCTGCGGCGTGCTGAGGGGTCCCACACAGCAGAGACCATGAGCTGAGAGCGAGACCTGCGAATATAACAGCACCATAACGCCAAATTAACAGTTTTCAGAACGTATGACGTTTCAACAGCTTTGGGTGTGACTGCAGACACCAGTTGGCTGCGGCTCGCTGAGGGCAGCCTGCATGCTGCCTGCAGCTGCAGGCTCTGCACGACCACCACCAAACAACAAACCCAAACAGTTACATACGGCTAAACCGCAGACAATAAACATGTTGAAACCGCACCTGCATGTTGGTCCCAGCTGCAGGCGCTGCTTGCTCTTGTCGGCTGCCTCCAACTGCAAGCTGTAAAGAATGATCACTGGGCCAGACATCCTAAACCCAGAACAGCTGAACCACACCCATTGTTGCGTGCTAAACCCTCAGCCCTAAAATCCCATCTGCATGTTGGTCCCAGCTGCAGGCTCTGCTTGCTTCTGTCGGGTGCCTCCAGCTGCAAACTCCGCACGACAACCACTAGAAACCCAAACCCTAAAACCCTTTAACTTGTGTACCTAAAACCCTCAACGCAACCCCTAAACCCTACCTGCATGTTGGTCCCAGCTGCAGGCTCTGCTTGCTTCTGTCGGGTGCCTCCAGCTGCAAACTCCGCACGACAACCACTAGAAACCCAAACCCTAAAACCCTTTAACTTGTGTACCTAAAACCCTCAACCCAACCCCTAAACCCTACCTGCATGTTGGTCCCAGCTGCAGGCTCTGCTTGCTCTTGTCGGGTGCCTCCAGCTGCAAACTCCGCACGACAACCACTGAAAACCCAAAACCCTACAACTGTTGAAACTGGGTACCTAGAACCCTCGGCACAACCCAAAACCCCACCTGCATGTTGGTCCCAGCTGCAGGCTCTGCTTGCTCTTGTCTGGTGCCTCCAGCTGCAGGCTCTCAATGGCAGTGGCATCTGGCAGCTGCTGCCCCTTGGCATGCATCACAGTCAGCTCAACAAGGTACTGACTGCCCTGCCGTAATAGGAAGACTGGGTTGCCTGCACCATCATCTGCCAGGGGGGCGGGCTCTTTGTTGACCTGAGTGACAAAAAGCAGCAGCAGCAGCAGCAGCAGCAGGAGCAGCAGCAGCAGCAGCAGCTCAACAAGGTACTGGCTGCCCTGGCGCAACAAGAAGACAGGGTTGCCAGCTCCGTCATCTGCCAGCGGGGCTGGCTCTTTGTTGACCTGAATGATTCACAGCAGCAGCAGCAGTAGGAGCAGCAGCAGCATCATCAGTTTCGACCAGGTACTGGCTGCCCTGCCGTAACAAGAATACTGGGTTGCCTGCGCCATCGTCTGCTAGGGGTGCAGGCTCCTTGTTGACCTGCAGCAGCAGCAGAAGCAGCAGCAGCAGCAGCATTGTCAGTTTTAGTTTGGCTGCCCTGGCGCAGCAGGAATGCAGGGTTGCCTGCGCCATCATCTGCCAAAGGAGCGGGCTCTTTGTTAACCTGTGTTGTGTGCAGCAGCAGCAGCAGCAGCAGCAGCAGCAGCAGTGTCAGTTCCACCAGGTACTGGTTGCCCTAGCGCAGTAAGAACACTGGATTGCCTGCGGCATCGTCCGCCAGGGGGGCTGGTTCTTTGTTGACCTGCGGCAGCAGCAGCAGCAGCAGAGTCGGTTCCAACTAGTGCTGGCTGCCCTGGCGCAGCAAGGGTACTGGGTTGCCCCGCACCAGCGTCTGCCAAGGGGGCTGGCTCCTTCTTGACCTGTGTTGTTTGCGATGGCGGCAGCAGCAGCAGCATTGTCGGGTTCAACAGGTACTGGCTGCCCTGGCGCAGCAGGGAAAACAGGATCGTCTGCAACTCCCTCTGCTAAGGATGCTGGGAAAGAGCTGCAGCATGACAAAACCCCACGCTTATCAAACCTAAACCCTAGGTGTCAACAGCAGCAACTCACCAGGCCCAGTGCCCCAGCTTGGCCGATTGTCAGGCCAGCAGTCAGCACCTGGCCCCCAGGGGGCTCAGATGGACAGCCCTTGCCCCCTGCTGCTGCTGCTGCTGCTGATCCCGGCACGTGCTCATCCAGTGGGTGGCGGCTGCGGCTGCCTGCTGCTGCTGCTGCTGCTGCAGGGTTTAGCGGCCGCAGCTCCTGCAGGTTGACTGACAGGATGAGGCTGTTGATCGTCATCACATTCAGGATGCCCTGCAGCGTTCAACAAAAAAGCGGGTACAAAGATTGTGAACAGGGGTGTGTAAAGAGCCAAGAACACAAAAAGGGCTGGCCGTCGCTGCTTTCCGGCGTTAGGCACTGCGTAAAACATGGAGGCAAACAGGGGTGTGAGAAGGCAGCAGGTTGAATGTTGTGCTGTTGTGGTGGCCGCAGCTCCTGCAGGTTGACTGACAGGATGAGGCTGTTGACCGTCATCTCCTTCAGGATGCCCTGCAGGGTGTGAAGAAGGGTGTGAAAAGCGGTGTGAAGATGAGGTCGAGAGGAAGTTTGCTTGCTGTGCCTCATTGGGGTTGGCGGCCCTCTGATCCCTTGCTTCACACTATCACCCCAATCTACTGGTCATCTGACTCCTTTTCTCGAACCAGGATAACCGCATCACATAACCAGGCACTGCCGGATGTGCTGATCTGCTGCTTGCCACGCTACATGATCAGACATATGACGCAGCACTGAGCCTCAATGGCTTGCTGCATGCTGATCTAGGTACTGGACTAAAGCCTATCCAGGCTAACCCAAACCCTGCTACACCCTTACAGAGATACTTTGCAACCTAAACCCTGCTGCTCACCAGGCCAACTGCCTTGCTCTCGTCCACCGTTCCCCCCAGGTGCTCCAGCTTGTCGGGCATGCTGGTCATCCTAAGACTAAAACCTACCCAGAACCGTCTAAAACCTGTTAAACCCTCACGGACATTTCCAAACCTAAACCCTGCTGCTCACCAGGCCAACCGCCTTGCTCTCGTCCACCGCTCCTCCCAGGTGCACCAGCTTGTGCTGCATGCTGATCATCCTAAGGACTGAACCCAACCCAAAATCGTTTGAAACCTGCTAAACCCTGGCAGATACTTCAAAACCTGGACCCTGCTGCTCACCAGGCCAACCGCCTTGCTCTCGTCCACTGCTCCCCCCAGGTGCTCCAGCTTGTGCTGCATGCTGATCATGCGCCGGATGAGCTCATTGCGCAGACCACTGTCCTTGTCCAGCTCTGTGTTACATAACAGAACATGTAACAAAATGATGTGTTAGTCATTGTGTTGCTTCAGTGAGCAGTTATAGTGATCAGGTCATGTGTGCTGCATGCTGATCATGCGCCGGATGAGCTCATTGCGCAGACCACTGTCCTTGTCCAGCTCTGCGTCACACAACAGAAAATGTAGCAAAATGACACGTCAGTGGCTGCTCGTGCAGCATCTTGCGTGGGTCTTGCCTTGTAGCATGTCGCTACTTTGCAGCGCATGTGATCTGCACGCTGATCATTAAGAAGATGAGTGTGCCGTGCAGGCCATTCTCCGGCTTTGTGTTGTCATGTTACTGTGGCGTTATTTGTTGTTGTTACAATGCTGTTACTGCGTTGCTGGGTGGCAGCACTCACCAGCGTGCTGCACCGCATTAAGTGGCACTTTTGCGGTGGCTTCTGTCGCTGCGCTGAACATGTGACTGCATGTACTGCTTACAGACACAAAGCTTCACACACCATTCAACCCCACCCTGAACAGTTCTTAAACCCCAAAACTCACCGGCCTGCTGCACCGCGTGCAGCGGCACGTTTGTTGTGGTGGCTGTCACGGCGCTGAACATGCAGCAGCTACTGCACTGCCTGCAGCAGCACCTGAGCTTGCTAAAACCTAACCCCACACACCCTAGGAACCCCTAAACTTACCAGCCTGCTGCACCGCGTGCAGTGGCACGTTCGTTGTGGTGGCGGTGACTGCGCTGAACATGCGGGGTGAAGCACTGCCCACAGCATCGCATGAAGGATGATGCGGGCCGTAAAACTCAAAACCTTAAAGCCCGAGCGCTCACCAGCCTGCTGCACCGCATGCAGCGGCACGTTTGTTGTGGTTGCAGTCACGGCGCTGAACATGCGGCTTGATGCGAGGCGCTCGGCGGTTAACCGCTGCAGCGGGCAGCGCTTCAGTAGGCTCGACACCTGCAGAGCGAGCATATGCGATGTTGAGAAGTGATGCATTTTGTCCATCAAATTTTGAAATTCATGCGTGCAAGCGTGCTCTATCGGCAAAAGGCCGGCTGCTCTGCCGTCAGCCGCTGCAGCTGGCAGCGCTTGAGCAGACAGGACACCTGCGCGCATACATGCGGCAGAGCAAAGGCAAATTGTAGGCGTCAATTTGCAGGAAGGCAAGGTACAATAGTCACATGACTCAAGGCGGCAGCTCACCTTTTTCATGTAGGCCTTCTCTCCTGGTGCTGCCTGCCCCACCACGTCCACCAGCTCACTCGGCAGGGGGAACAGCCCTGTCAAGCAACACCGTTAACCAAAATACACAAACATAACAATACTCTAAATGCCACACGGCGTGAATGCAACCAAGTAGTATGTGAAAGGTTACGCTAGTAATAAAAGCTCACCTTTTCCATGTAGGCCTTTTTGCCTGGTGCCGCCTGCCCCACCACATCCACCAGCTCACTCGGCAGGGGGGACAGGCCCAGCCACATTGGCAGCAGCCAACATGACAACTGTAACATTTCTGCATGTTATGTACGACCTAACTAACACTCTGCTTACCTTTTTCATGTAGGCTTTCTCTCCCAGTGCCGCCTGCCCCACCACGTCCACCAGCTCATTCGGCAGCGGAGACAGGCCCAGCCACATTGGCAGCAGCCAACATGACAACATTGACGTTTCTGCATGTTATGCAACAACCCAACTAACACTCTGCTTACCTTTTTCATGTAGGATTTTTTGCCTGGTGCCGCCTGCCCCACCACATCCACCAGCTCACTCAGCAGCGGAGACAGGCCCACCCAGCAACACTGTCCACCATAACATCAACAGCGAAACTGTGAACGCCACACGGTGTGAAGGCAACCATGTAATATATGGAATATTACGCTAGTAATGAAGCACCCACCTTTTTCACGTAGGCCTTCTCTCCCGGTGCCGCCTGCCCCACCACATCCACCAGCTCACTCAGCAGCGGTGACAGGCCCACCCAGCAACACTGTCCACCATAACATAACAGCGAAACTGTGAACGCCACACGGTGTGAAGGCAACCATGTAATATATGGAATATTACGCTAGTAATGAAGCACCCACCTTTTTCACGTAGGCCTTCTCTCCCGGTGCCGCCTGCCCCACCACATCCACCAGCTCACTCAGCAGGGGAGACAGGCCCAGCAGCGCCCCGTGACCAACATGACAAAAATGACATGTTCAAGGCCAAAAACACAACATGAAAGCATCAAAACCATTATATTACAGGGAATTGCAAGGATACACAACCTAAAGCCCACCTTCTTCATGTAGGCCTTCTCTCCTGGTGCCGCCTGCCCCACCACGTCCACCAGCTCACTTGGCAGCGGTGACAGGCCCACCCAGCAACACTGTCCACCAAAACACAATAGCGAAACTTTGAACGCCACACGGCGTGAATGCAACCATGTAGTACTGTAAACATCACGCTCGTACTGGAATGCTTACCTTTTTCATGTAGGCCTTCTCCCCTGGTGCCGCCTGCCCCACCACGTCCACCAGCTCACTCGGCAGCGGTGACAGGCCCAACAGCGCCCGCCAGATGTCCTCATTGCTCCAACTGGCGGGGTAGAACGGCTGGCCTGCAGCAGCAGCAGCAGCAGTTTGATGTTTGAAATAAATGTGACATCAGTGCCTGCCAGACCTCCTCGTTGTTCCAGCTGGCAGGGTAGAAAGGCTGGCCTGTAAGTGTGTATGAATGCAGCAGCAGCATGTCAAGTCAAGGAGCAGCAGCTTGTGAGTGCAGGGTAGCTGTGAAGCAGCACCATCAGATGTCCTCGTTGCTGCAGCTGGTGGGGTAGAAGGGCTGCCCCGCAGAAGCAGCAGCAGCAGCAGGAGCAGCAGCAGCAGGAGCAGCAGCAGCAGTATTTTGTTAAGACAACTGTGAGAGCAGTGCCTACCAGATGTCCTCGTTGCTCCAGCTAGCAGGGTAGAAGGGCTGGCCTGTGATGTTTATCAGGAACAGCAGCAGCAGCAGCAGTAGCAGCAGCCGCAGCACCAGTTTGATGTTGAAGGGAACTGTGAGATCAGTGCTCGCCAGATGTCCTCATTGCTCCAGCTAGCAGGGTAGAAAAGCTGGCCTGTAATGTTTGACAGAAACAGCAGCAGCAGCAGCAACAGCAACAGCAGCAGCAGCAGCAGCAGCCAGGCAAGCACGTTCAGCGGAGTGGCGCTTATGGCCAGCATTGAAAGTGGGGCCCGCCAGATGTCTTCATTGCTCCAGCTGGCAGGGTAGAAAGGCTGGCCTGTAGAAATGGACGAATGCAGTAGCAGCAGCAGCAGCGATTTTGATGAATGAAACAGCCTGTGAGGGCAGAACCCGCCGGATCTCCTCGTTGCTCCAGCTGGCGGGGTAAAGGGCTGGCCTGTAAAGTTGGACGAATGCAGCAGCAGCAGCAGCAGCAGCAGCAGCAGCAGCAGCAGCAAGGCAAGCACGTTCAGCGGAGTGGCGCTTATGGCCAGCATTGCAAGTGGGGCCCACCAGATGTCCTTGTCGCTCCAGCTGGCAGGGTAGAAAGGCTGGCCTGTTCATCAAACAGCAGCAGCAGCAGCAGTAGCAGCAGTTGTGGTGTTTGAACTGTGAACGCAGTGCCTGCTAGATGTCCTCGTTGCTCCACCCAACATTCACTCACCACATACACCCCACACCAAAGACACTCTTCTGCTGCGCGCATGAACTTCCGATTTGAATATTCACCTGTAGCGAGCTGGTCAGCCCACATGTCTGCTGCGCCACACGCCACCATGGCCCTGTCAAATTAACCCCCAAGACACATTCCACTCAACCCTAATCCTAAACCGCAACTATGACTGCTAAACCTCACCTGTGGCCAGCTGATGGGCGATCACCCCCACTTCCCACATGCCTGCTGCTCCACAGGCCACCAATGCCCTTTCAATCCAACCCTCCAAAATGTCAAACACCACTCAAACCTAGCTGTAAATCGCAATTATGACTGCTATGACCGCACCTGTTGCCAGCTGGTAGGCGATCACCCCCACTGCCCACATGTCTGCTGCCCCCGCAGGCCACCATGGCCCTGTCACCGCACCAATGCCCTGTCACCCCAACCCTGCAACGTTTACAACACCGCACACACCCCAAAACCTTACCTGTGGCCAGCTGATAAGCGATGACGCCGACAGCCCACATGTCTGCCGCTCCACATGCCACCATGGCCCTGTCACACGCTCAATCCTCCCATTGATTAAAACCTATCTAAACCCTTAAACCACAACTGAACTCCCCAAACACCCACCTGTTGCCAGCTGATAGGCGATCACCCCCACTGCCCACATGTCAGCTGCGCCGCATGCCACCATGGCCCTGTCACCCCTTGCCACTGCTGCTGCCACCTCTGGCGCACAGTACTCCAGCGAAAACACCTGCAGTTGCATGCAAACAATCGTGAAGCAATGTTAAGTTCACCACAATTGTCTGGTGTAACGCGTCTGGCGGCCTCACAGCAGTATTGTTAAAGTATTGTTCAAAATATACATAACACGATGTAACCAAATGTAGCACCCCACCTCCGGCAACACCATGCAGCGGACACTGTGGTGCTGAAGTCAATCAGCTTCCAAGCATTGAGCAAATACATGATAGTAGATTGTTACATGTCTGTTTGGTCACAAATAACATGATAACATAACATGAAAACTCACCTCCGGCACCACCATGCAGTTTGCAGTCACTGTGGTGCTGAAGTCGATCAGCTTCCAGGCCAGGCCCTCACTGCAGAACAGCAGGTGCTTTGGCTGCAGATCCCTGCAGGGTTTTAGCAGCAGCAGCATGCGTGGTTTAGTGTAGTTGAGGTTTAAGGATTTGTTTTGTCACACTGACTGAGTGGACAGCTTCCAGGCCAGGCCCTCGCTGCAGAACAGCAGGTGCTTTGGCTGCAGGTCCCTACAGGGTTCAGCAGCAGCAGCAGCAGACAGGGTTTAAAAACAGCAGTGATGTGTGATCTACATTCTCACGCAATCCGGATAATCAGCTGGTCTGACACAGGAGCTGCAGGACATGGCACCACAGGATAGCAGTGAAAGCAGTACGTGTTTGGCTGCGGCTGCCTCGCGCATGGTGCACAGGTTATACAAGAGATTCGAGGCCGACACAAGCACGGCTGCAGATAACTCGCCAAACAGTGCAAAAGCATCAAGAGCTGTTCCCATCTGTGCACCAAGTTGTGGCGGTGCATGTGTCACTCATTGAGCAACAGCTGCAGTGCTGGGGTCCCAGGTCAACTAACGCCATACTTATAACATTTGAATTCACCGCCCCACCTGTGCACCAGGTTGTGGCTGTGCATGTGGCGCACGTTGAGCACCAGCTGGTGGAACATCTCCAGCTGGCAGCAGCAGCAGCAGCAGCAGCAGCAGCAGCAGCAGCAGCAGCAGCAGCAGCAGCAGCAGCAGCAGCAGCAGCAGCAGCAGCAGCAGCAGCGAAGCAAAGTGAGGTGTCGTTGCTGCAAAGTAGGTGCAGTAGCAGAAACAGCAGCTGCCAACGCTTCTGCAGCATGTCTTATAAGCTGAGCTCCCAACACTCCAGCACCAGCATGTCACATGTTACACTCTTATCTGTTACAGAAATGACAAGTAACACACAGGTAACAAACCTTGCGGGGTAGGTCTGTGGGCCGCTGCTTCTGCAGCATGTCCAGCAGGCTGCGCTCGCTGCACTCCAGCACCAGCGCTGACGCGTAGCTGCCACCCAACCACCAACAGCACGCCACACAAAACTAACATGTCGCTAGTTTGTTACATAATTGTAACATAACACACCTTGCGGGGCAGGTCCGTGGGCCGCTGCTTCTGCAGCATGTCCTGCAAGCTGCGCTCGCCACACTCCAGCACCAGCGCTGATGCGTAGCTGCCATCAGGAGCGTTGAAAGTGCTCTCCAAGTAGGGCAGGTGGCGGGACGCCATCTGGTAGTAAGCACTGGTCTCTGCAGTGAGAAGAAGGAGCAGCACGACAGAGCAAATGTGAAAAAGGGAAGTGTTGAGTTGACGCATAGCTGCCGTCAGGGGCGTTGAAGGTGCTCTGCAAGTAGGGCAGGTGGCGGGACGCCATCTGGTAGTAGGCACTGGTCTCTGCACACAGAAAATACAAGACTGACGGGTTAGACAGGACAGACGGCCTGGTTGAAAGCTGCCATCAGGGGCGTTGAAGGTGCTCTCTAGGTATGGCAGGTGGCGCGAGGCCATTTGGTAGTAGGCGCTCGTCTCTGTAACAAGCAAGCAGAGCAGTACATGGTGTCAGGGGCGTTGAAAGTGCTCTCAAGGTAGGGCAGGTGGCGGGACGCCATTTGGCAGTATGCGCTCGTCTCTGCACACAGAAAATACAACACCGACGGGTTAGACACGACAGAAGGCCTGGCTGAAAGCCGCCATCAGGGGCGTTGAATGTGCTGTCAAGGTATGGCAGGTGCCGAAAAGCCATCTGGTAGTAAGCACTGGTCTCTGCACACAGAAAATACAAGACCGACGGGTTAGTCAGGACAGAAGGCCTGGTTAAAAGCTGCCATCAGGGGTGTTGAATGTGCTGTCAAGGTATGGCAGGTGCCGAAAAGTCATCTGGTAGTAGGCACTGGTCTCTGCTCACAGCAAGCAGGGCAGCAAGTGAATTGCAGACCCGCTGCCGCTGCCATTGGGAGCGGTCAAGCTGCAGATCCTGGACTGTGTAAGTAACTTGATGGTGCATCACTTCATGATGCAGGCCATGCATAGGGTTTTGCCGGATCCCAAAACCCTAAAACCAGCGAGTGGGTTGCCGCTGCCGCTGCCATTGGGAGCAGCGCGGAATGCAGCACCTGATGTTGCCTCGCTTCATGCTGCAGGCCATGCATAGGGTTTTGCCAGATCCCAAAACCCTTGAAACCCACCTGCTGCATAGCTCGGGCTGCGTGGGGTGTAAAACGTGATGGTTACGCGCTTCATGTTGCTACCCCATGCACAGGGTTTTGCTGGATCTCAGAACCCTACTCACCAACACATGCCAAAACCCTACATAACCCACCTGCTGCATAGCCAGGGCTGCGTGGGGTGTAGAACTTGATGGTTGCCCGCTTCATGTTGTTCTTGTTGTGCGCAAACAGCACCAGCGTATTGCGCCGCGCCACGGGCGACTGGTGCTCCTCAAAGCAGAAGTTGCTGCAGCAGCAGCAGCAGCAGCAGCAGCAGAAGCAGCAGCAGGATTCAGGATTTAGGGTTCAGCAAGAGCACCATAAGGGTTTAAGCACCAGCGTGTTGCGCCGTGCCACGGGTGACTGGTGCTCCTCAAAGCAGAAATTGCTGCAGCACAAAACAAGGACAGCAGCAGAAGCAGCAAGATTCAGGGTTCAGAAACAGCACCAGAGTGTTACGGCTTGCTAGTCTCTTCATCAAAGTGACAAAAGCTCAAACAGCGCCTGCAAGGGTTCTGGCCACTCACTGTGTGACTGGGTGCCGGCCAGATGCAATGTCGCCCACCACCTGCCGCCGCCGCAGCTGCTGGATTAGCCGGATATGCAGCAAAAGCAGCAAAAACAACAGCTCAAAAGGGAATCCAACAGTTCTGGACAGCTTGCAGTGATGACGTTAAACGCTGCCACTTACTGTGTGACTGGGTGCCGGCCAGATGCAATGTCGCCCACCACCTGCCGCAGCAGCGGCTGCTTCTCTCCTGGACCGCCAGGTTTTAGCGCCTCGACTGCCCAGGACCCCAGCCGCACCACCGACTCATCAACCTCAAACCCTGCGGCGACTGAACCCTGCATGTTACTCAGATCACTAGTATTACTCCTGCCGCTGGCGTCTTGATCTGCGTGATCAGTGCTGCCAGCTGCTGCTGCGTCACCCGCTGCAAAATCATTGAACACTGGCGCTACTGAGCCGAAACCCTGGCCTAAACCCTGGGCAGCGTAACTGCCCTGCGGCAGCACTGTGCTGAGCGTTGGCAGGGCCAGCAGGCGGCCCCCAGGGCAGCCAGCCGCTTGCCAGTTCGACATGAAGGACTGCAGCTGCTGCTCCGTGGCTGTCGGCACGGTTGCTTGAGGCACAGGAGCTGCAGCAGCAACGGCAAGCAGACAGCATAGCAACACAAAATATGCTGTGTTGGTTTTGATGTTCGTTTCAGCGGCCCCTGCAAGCAGTTCCTGCAAGCAGTTCCTTCAAGCAGTTCCTGCAAGCAGTTCCTGCAAGCAGTTCCTGCAAGCAGTTCCTGCAAGCAGTTCCTGCAAGCA
>RWJK01001094.1:51734-69274 GCA_004335835.1 Scenedesmus sp. ARA3 | reverse complement strand
TTCCTGCAAGCAGTTCCTGCAAGCAGTTCCTGCAAGCAGTTCCTGCAAGCAGTTCCTGCAAGCAGTTCTTGCAAGCACTTCCTGCAAGCAGTTCCTGCAGGCAGTTGGATCACATCTTGGAAGCCTCACCTGAGTCATACGGCTGCTTCAGCCCGCCAGCCATGGAGGGGTAGTAGCTGCCATTCATGTCAGCAGCACTGTCACAGCTGTCTGCTGCTGCCACTGGCGCTGCTGCTGCCAGGCCACGCTGCTGCTGCTGCCCCTTGTGCTGCTGCCAACCAGCAGCACCAATGCCCCCTGCTGCTGCTGCCGCCGCTCCTGCAGCAAAGCCTCCCTCCTCCAGGTCTCGGGTTTTAGTGTCGCTGCTATACCCTAAGCCCTCGCCATCGCCCTCAAAACCCTCCTGCACCGCCCCATTGAGCTTGTGGCCGTGGTGCTTGTGGTGGTGGCGGTGGTGACGCCACGAAGTGACGTCATTTTCAGCCGCCGCATCGTCATCTTCTTCGTCGGAGGAGTCATCATTATGATGAGCATTCGGCAGCGGCGCAATAACAGTCGGCACTCTGCCGCTGCCAACTGCCACCAGCGCACCCCCACTGTGCACCACTCCTAGCCCCCCTGCCGCAGGCCCTGCTGCTGCTGCTGCTGCCGCTGCTGCTGCCGGCATCGGCAGCACTGGAATCTTCACATCCCCTGCAGATCCTCCAACAACAGCGTCTTTTGCATCGACCAGCATGCGGTTTTTGGCCTTTGAACCGCAAAACCCTAGCCCCAAGCAGCCTAAACCGCGGCTGGCCCCTCCCCGCCGCCGCCGCCATCGCGGCTGCTGAGCCATGGCAGCAATCAAGTGCGGCGATGCATTATGCAGCATGTAGGGATCTACTGCTGCTCTCTGATTGTGCCTCCTCCACATCACACATGCAAGGCATGCCAATGTTATCAGCACACCAGCCCCCATTGAAATGCCGATGCTTAATCCAATTCGAGCTCCCGGCGAAATAACATGCGCCGCACCACTGCTGCTGGCAGCAGCAGGGGTGCCGGCGCCCCCTGCTGCTGCTGCTGCTGCCAGCAGAGGAGCCCAGGTTGCTGCTGCTGCAGGGGTGCTGAATGCATCCACGCTGTAGATTGCTGTCTTGCCGGCTGTCTGCCCCGGCAGCAGCACTGTGCTGACGCCGTTCAGGGTCCAAGACCTGCAGCAGCAGCAGCAGCAGCAGCAGCAGCAGCAGCAGCAGCAGCAGCAGCAGCAGCAGCAGCAGCAGCAGCAGCAGCAGCAGCAGCAGCAGCAGCATGCGGTCAGCAGAATGTCACACATATGTTGACACGATGTGCGGTTGCCACTCAAGCAATGGTGCAATTCCACAGCGCCCGACACCTGTAAAAATGTGGAGTGCCTGCTCCGGCAAAGCAAACACTCAACCCCCATCGACTCGCTGGTGGCGTCCTTCTTCAAGGTCAACTTCTCAACCCCTTGCGCCGAGAACTCCCGGCCCTCTTCAAACTTCACGGTGCCAACTCGCCCCGCATAGCACCACACTCCCCACTCACCCGGTGGCTGCGTCCTTCTTCATAGTCAACTTCTTACCCCCCAGTGCCGTGAACTCCCGGCCCTCCTCAAACTTCACGGTGCCCACTCACCAAACAAAGTTCACACTCACACTCACCCTGTGGTCGCATCCTTCTTCACGGTCAACTTCTCACCCCCCAGCGCTGTGAACTCCTGGCCCTCCTCAATCTTCACGGCGCCATCCACCACCTGGTTGCTCATCAGCTGCCAGAACTGCGGCATGTTTGCAGCAAAGGCGTCCAGCAGCTGCTGATTGCTGGCACTGCTTTTTGCATCACGCAGCAGCTTGGTCAGAGCCTGCGAACCGCAAGACAGCAATATACATCACAGCAGTAGGTCAAAACATGAACAAAGTGACAGGAAAAGCATCCAGCAGCTGCTGGCTGCCGACTCTGCTTTGCGCATCCCGCAGCAGCTTGGTCAGCGCCTGGACGCGCGTGGAAAGGCGCAGCACAGGGGGTTGCTGTTGTTGGAAGGTGTGAGCAGGGCATTATGTTGCAGCTGCTGGCTACTGGCGTTGTTTCAGCATCACGCTGATTGCTGCTGCTGCCGCTGCTGCTGCCGCTGCTGATGCTGCTGCCGCTGCTGCTGCCGCTGCTGCCAGTTCTCACCTGATCGGTTGGCATGAAGATGGTGGCTGGCCAGTTGGGGTTCATCAGGTTGGCGCTGTACCAGGCCGGGTTGCTGGCCTGGCAGCAGCAGCAGCAGCAGCAGCAACGGCGGCGGCGGCGGCAGCAGTAGCAGCAGCAGCAGCAGCAGCAGCAGCAGCACGTGTACAGAGCTTGAGAGCTCAGCGGCATTGCTGGGAGCTTGACATGATTCCCATGTGTGTCATGACTGCCACGCACACAGCAGCTTACTTGTAACCTGCAAAATCCCTCCTAACAGCACACATGCCGGCCCTGGCATGCCCAAACAACACCAACGGCAGAACGCCGTCAGCCGTACACACATCGCCAGAGATACTATTTGTGTTGCCAGGTTTTGCGCATGCAAGTGGCAGGACATGTAACATGTCACTTGTCCAGCGCAGTGCACACCTGGTTGGCCCATGTGGTGGTGTTCGCCAGCAGCTTTGCAACCCCTGCCATGTTCAGCATTGCAAGAAAAGGCGTTGGGTTGCTGCTGCTCGAGGGTGCTGCTGCTGGTGGCGCCGCTGCTGCTGCTGCCGCTGCTGCTGGTACTAACAGTGCACTCCATGCCCCTGAAATAAGAGCAGGATTGAAGCAACACGGAGGCAGGAGGGGTGTTGATAGATAATCGTCAAGCATGAATGATTGCAGGTGCTTGCATGTCAGCCAACTGAACGACGGTGCTGCTGCTGCTGTACATGTTTGAAACGCCCACATCGCCACATCGCTGCTGCTGCTGCTTCGGCTGGTGTTGTTACACCTTCTGCTGCTACCTCTGCTGCTGTTGTTGCTGGTGCTGGTGCTGCTGCTGGTTCTAGCCGCTATGGCCATAGTAGTACTACTGGAAGTTACCCTGCGGTACCTATCCAACCAAACCAGGGCTTGCATGCAGCACTCAACGCTGCATTTTGCCGCAGAAGCACCGCTAAATACCGTATCCAAAAGCGTACCTGCGAATGCTATGCTCAGCAATAGAGACCACAGCCTTCCAGGCCCCTGCCTTTTCATAGTAGCACTGCTGCTGCCTCTGTTGATGCAGCTGCTGTAGCTCCGCACTGCCTTATGTTACGGCCCTGCAAGGGTTGTTCAAAACATTAGATTGCTTGTAACAGTTCAAAGGGCACGAGGCAGCGACGTTATGCGTGTCACCCGCATGCAGCATATGTCCGTGTGAAGTGCAACAGCAGATCGGCACCGGCACTGCTGAGTGCATGCAGGCTCAAACGAGCATGTCATCATTCTATACCTGGTTGTCTTGAAACCCGTCCCAAGCGCTTTATGTGCTGCTGCGAGACGCACTGAGACGCACTGCTGCTTCTCAGTGTCTCTACGTAGACCGCACGTGATCGCTGCTCAACTACACAACACTTTAATATGACGATGTTTGTTGTATCCAGATGTACTACTGTGTGCCGCTTCTGGTCTTGAAAAACCTGTGAAAGTGTGGTTGTGTCTCATGGCGCTCACTCCAAACTCTCGTTAATATCAAACAACCAGTAACACGTTCATACAACCAGCAGAATACCAACGTGCAGGGACGTGCGAAGCGTTTGCCCTCGAACACCTCTCTCAGCAACTTGTGTGACGAGCGAGCGTCATTCGCTGATGGCGTTAAGCGAATGATCCAAAGTGCGCCGGTGAAAATGTAAACAACGTTAGACAGCCTACGTGCAGGCCTCGGGGCGTCGCAGTGCTGAGGCCCAAAAGCAGACATGTCACGAGAAGGTCATCGAGCTACTGGCGCTCTTCGAGGCAGCACTGCTGCTGGCCCAAACATGCATGGCACGTGACTTGCAACAATCATAGGAATCGGTTGATGTAAAAGTACAGTGGATATGCAGCTAACCTGTGGCAGCCTTGCCAGCCTGCCCTGGCAGGCCCTCAGGCCCTGAGGGGCAAGTTGGAAGGGGGCAAGTTGCATGCAATGGCCCCACGATGGGGCAACTGCTGTTGACACGCCAGCAGAGTCACAGGATCCGCAGGCAACAATGCAGAAAATCAAACACACGCGCACAGTAACCAACGCTGTGTACACATCAGCGCAACCTCAAACCAATTGGACTTCCGTCCCTGTCTGAAGACAGGGGCCACTGCTGCAGCCTCATCACAGAAGTCAAACTGCGCCCCGCGCCGATGGGTTTTAGTTGTTGACCGGCAAATCCTGAACCCTGGCGACAAGGGCCCAGTTCAACCACTACAACAGGCATGGAAGCCACTGCTGCAGCCTCAACATGCACGCGCTGCCTAACGCCAGCTAACCATTATGCACCCAATGCAATCCTGATTTGATGCTGAAATGCATGCAGAACACCTCACTACACATTGCACCATGACTAGCATTACACCCCTCCCCCGCCGCTGCTGGCCTGCAGCAGCACCCCTCACAGCAGCGGCGGCTGGAATTTGTGGTTGCCCAAAAAACACACGATGGATGACAGCTCAGGGGCATGCACTCGAGGAGGCCTGTGCAGTGCTGCACTGCCGGCAGCATGTCATGCTCCGAACTTCGCCATCGGCACGCCCGGCAACACTGCGCACAGCCGCGCATACTGGCAGCATCAACCACATGAGCTGCCAGGATGAGCCAGCAGCGCTGCCGCCAACACCCCGAGTGCACGTGGTGACTGCCACCAGCACTGCAAATTGCTGCCAGCAACACTGCCGGAGGCATGTGCTGTCAGAGCCGCCAACAGGTTTTGCCGTCAGCGCTGCGCACAGCCTGCCTGCCTTCAGGCTGCTGTGTACTGCCAGTCTACTGCATGTGTATAGCAATTGTACTGCCTGCATAGGGCTGAGGTGGCCGCGGTGATGCCCTCAGGCCCTCAGCGAGGGCACTGCATGCGTACTGCTTGTTGACTGCATGTGTACAGCATGTGACTGCATGTGTACTGCCTTCATGGTGCTGGTGTGGCTGATATGCTGCCCTTACTCAGGCCCCCAGCGGCCCTAGTACCAGCGCCTGCAGCGCAGCAGCAGCAGCAGCAGCAGCAGCAGCAGCAGCAGCAGCAGCAGCAGCAGCAGCAGCAGCAGCAGCAGCAGCAGCAGCAGCAGCAGCAGCAGCGCAGTACTCGTGAATGCAGCGCTAAATGGGCTGCCCTGGTCTGCAACGCTGCGAGCAGCATGGCAGCACGCACTGAGCTGAACTCTCGCACTGATATCTATGTGACAATCAGTACCCCGAGGTTCCAAAAAGCCTGTGTTGGCTGGGGCTGTGAGAGGTGAGTTAACCAGCACTGCTGCTGCTGCTTGATCAGTGCCGTTACTGCAGCTGATTTCATCGCACACCGCTTCGCACTTGCTGTGGTGCCGCCAGCAGCATGAGGGTAGCGCTTCGCCGCACAGAGCACCTAAACCTCAACCATTCAAACCAGCAGAACACATCTAAACCCTAAACCATCACGCACACACCTGCTGTGGTGCCGTTGGCAGCATGAAGGGGTAGCACTGAACCTAAACCTCAACCCTTCCAACCAGCAATACACGATCAACCCCTTCGCCATCACGCACGCACCTGCTGTGGTGCCGCCAGCAGCATGAGGGGGTAGCGCTTGGCGCTTGACTACACAGGGGACCAAAACCTCAACCGTAAATCACTGTCGAAAAGCCGAACCCCTGCATTATCACGCACACACCTGCTGTGGTGCCGTTAGCAGCATGAGGGGGTAGCAATTTGGTGCTTGACTGCACAGCAAACTTATAACTCTACGATTATCCACTGTCAAGTTGCCCAAACCCTGCACCATCATGCACGCACCTGCTGTGGTGCCGCCAGCAGCATGAGGGGTAGCGCTTCACCACAAAGGGAACCCTTAACCTCAACCCTAAACCATTGCGACTAATGCCCAAACTCTTCACCATCGGGGACATACCTGCTGTGGTGCCGCCAGCAGCATGAGGGGGTAGCGCTTGACTGCCAAGTCGACTGCCTCGTCAAACAGCTCACACTTGATGACCTGGCAACAGCAACAGCAACAGCAGCAGCAGCAGCAGCAGCAGCAGGTGTTGAGGTGTTGCTTCATGACACAGTCACTGCTCAAGGTCTCACGGGTTTGGTCGCTGCTTCTTGGACCCAAACCCCAACAATCAAACCCTGCTGCACACCTGCTCACCTTGTAGAGGGGTTTTTAGCACAAGGTCACTGCGCAGTGTTACTTCCCCCTAGGCTAGGGTTTTGTTGCATCTTGGTTTGTTTGGTCTCAACCCTGCTGCGCACCTGCTCCACCTCATAACATGGGTCTTCAGCACAAGGTCATGGCACGGTGTGACATTGCCCTAGGCTATGGTTCATGCAAGATCATAGTTGGGTCTACAGCCTGCTGCGCACCTGCTCCACCTCATATAAGGGGTTGCCTTTTACGAAATCGATAAATGTCTAGGGTCTAGGGATTTGCTGGAACCTTGCATGCCCCAAACCCTGCTGCGCACCTGCTCCACCTCATATAAGGGGTTGCCTTTTACGGAATCGATAAATGTCTAGGGTCTAGGGTTGCAAGGAAACCTTCCTTACCCCAAACCCTGCTGCGCACCTGCTCCACCTCACAGAAGGTATTCTTCATAACAAAGTCACTGCACAGTGTCACATTGCCGTAGCCTAGGGTTTAGGGTTGGATCTTGGTTTGATCGTGGTTTGGTCTAGACCCTGCTGCGCACCTGCTCCACCTCGTAGAAGGGGTTTTTGACAAAGAGCCACCGCTCAATGCCTAGGGTTGTAGCAGAACTTTCTTCACCTAAATCCCTGCTGCGCACCTGCTCCACCTCGTAGAAGGGGTTCTTCATGACAAAGTCGCTGTACAGCTCGTAGATCCTGCAGCAGCAGCAGCGGCAGCAGCAGCAGCAACAGGGAAACAGCAGCGACGGTGGTAGCAGCAGCAACAGCAACAGTGGCAGCAGTGACGGTGTCAAGCGCAACGCCATAACAGAGGCAGGCGGTAGCATGATTGCACGCAATGGCGCTACTGCTGCCGTTTCTGCTGCTGCCAGCACTGCTGCTGCTGCCCACCTGCCCAGTAGTGCGGTGACTTGGGGGCGCTGCTGCTGCTGCTGCTGCTGCCGCCCAACTGCCCAGCAGCTCTGTCATCTGTGAGTCATGGTTACGTACACAGTGCTGCTGCACCTGCTGCTGGTGCTGCTGCTGCTGCTGCTTCTGCTGCTGCTGTCAGCACTGCCCTTGCTGCTGCTGCTGCCCACCTGCCCAGTAGCGCTGTGACCTGGGGGCACTGCGGCTCCACCATCAGCAGGAACTTGGTGCCTGTGGGAGCCTGCAGCAGCAGCAGCAGCAGCAGCAGCAGCCTCAGTGTTATTGATGTTCGGTTGCATGCATTTCATCCATTCATTGCCGTGTCATGCACACACCTAAGCCACAGAACAGGCAGGTCAGCAAGGCATGCCCAGCTGCTGCAGCTGCAGCTTGTTTGACTGAGACCCGCGCCGAAACATCAACAACGCGGCTGTCAAGAATGTGGCATTGCTGGTAGCTGTCATAACAACAGTTGAACATGAGGCGACAGCTGCGGTTGCTGCCAGTGCAGGGGTGTCTCACCTGCAGGCAGTGCACGTCGAAGCTCTCAGCCTGCAGCAGCTCGATGCTGGCATACATTATCAAATCGTTTATAACACATGTTACGTTTGAGTCGCAGCTGCTGTTTGATTCAGATCTCTGACCTGCAGGCAGTGCAGGTCGAAGCTCTCCGCCTGCAGCAGCTCGATCCCGCCACAGCCGGGGGCAGGCGACAGCTGAGAGGCAATGGCGTGCAGCGAGTGCCTGCAGCCAGCAGCAGCAGCACCATTAGCAGCAGCAGCAGCAGCAACTCAGGACAGCAGCGCTCAGACAGCCCAGCCACAGCCACAGCCGGGAGCGGGTGACAGCTGAGAGGCAATGGCGTGCAGGCAGTGCCTGCAGCCAGCAGCAGCAGTGCAAGACAGAAGCGCTCAGTCAGCTATGCTAGTTGACTGCTACGCGGGGCGATTAGGGTGGCAGGCTACAGGTGCGAGGCAATCACATGCAGCGAGTACTGGCAAGCAGCAAGAAAAGCTGAGTCAGGCAGCACAGCAAAGCCGTGTTGAGTTGCAGCGTGGTAGTGAGGCAGCAGCTGCTACTGCTGCTGCTGCTGGTGCTGGCGCTATTCCCTTGACACATTCCGCTCACCAAATGCTGGCCAGGCGCGGCTGCTGCTGCTGCGCTGCCGCCACTGCTGCTGATATGCACGCTGCTATCCTCCCCCTCCGCTCACCAAATGCCAGCCAGGCGCAGCGTGTAAGGCTGGCCAGGCGCGGCTGCTGCTGCTGCGCTGCCGCCACTGCTGCTGATATGCACGCTGCTATCCTCCCCCTCCGCTCACCAGGCGCAGCGTGTCATTCAGGTCACACGATGTCCACGAATCACAGCAGGACAGTGCAGCACGTGCTACTGCTGCTGCTGCCTCCGCCGCTGCCGCCGTCGCTGCTGCAGCTGATGTGCATTGCTGAGTGGCTGCAACTGACACCTCACCAAATGCTGGCCGGGCGCAGCATTGGGCCAAACAATGCCCACTAGTTGCATCGTGGTAGTGCTGCTGCTGCTGCTGCTGCTGCTGCTGCTGAAGTTCATTAAATTTCACACATCTCGCTCACCAGATGCCACCCAGGCGCAGCGTGCCATGCTGGCCAGGCGCGGCTGCTGCTGCTGCTGCTGCTGCTGCTGCTGCGCTGCCGCCACTGCTGCTGATATGCACGCTGCTATCCTCTCCCTCCGCTCACCATATGCTGGCCAGGCGCAGCGTGTCACTCAGGTCACACGATGTCCACGAACCTCAGCAGGCCAGTGCAGCATGTGTTGCTGCTGCTGCTGCTGCTGCTGCTGCTGCTGTGTATATAGCACAAGTAGTAATCTCCTGCTCACCAGATGCTGGCCAGGCACAGCGTGTAACTACTGTCCAATGATGCCCACAAAATCACAGCATGACAGTGCAGCATGTGTTGCTGCTGCTGCTGCTGCTGCCGCTGCTGCTGCTATGTATATAGCACAAGTGATTTGCCCCCGCTCACCAGATGCTAGCCAGGCGCAGCGTGTCTTCCTTGTCCAATGATGCCCACAGAAGACAGCATGACAGGCACCATGTGCTGCCGCAGCTGCTGCCGCTGCCGCTGTTGACCTCTACTGCTGCTATTCTCCCCCTCCGCTCACCATATGCTGGCCAGGCGCAGCGTGTCGTTCAGGTCCAGCTTGGCGGAGGGCTCAAAGTCCTGCGAGCAGGTAGCAACAGCAACTGGGTCCACGTCAGGGGTCAGATTCAGTGCTGCTGCTGCTGCTGCTGCTGCTGCTGCTCCTGCTGCTGCTGTTGTGGGCAATAAAAGCGCGGCTCGCTTGTTTCCTGCCTGCATCTCACCCTGCTGTAGATGAGGCCGCCCGACTTGCTGCTGCTGCTGCTGTAGGCAAGCAAAGTGCAACTTACCCACGCTGCCTGCTGTTGACCCTGCTGGTAATGAGCCCGCCCAACGCTACGGCATACGGCGGCGGCGGCTGCTGCTGCTGCTGCTGTGGCAAGCAAAGCGCAGCTCGCTCCTTTCCCTGCTATAGATGAGGTCACCTGGCGTATCAGCATTAGGTGGCCACTGCTGACACACAAACAACACAACGCACTGTTGCACCTGTAAGCCTGCAAGAAGCTGCGCACTCCGCGCAGTCCGCTCCCGCTGCCTGCGCCTCACCCTGCTGTAGATGAGGACGCCCGACTTGCTGCTGCTGCAATCTACATCAACCACCTGCTATCGCGAACACACGCACATGCTGCACTGCGAAGCCTGCAAACAACTGCGCTGCAAAGGAGTCCTGTCCTGCCTGCGTCTTACCCTGCTGTAGATGAGGCCGCCCGACTTGTTGATGACATACAGCGAGTAGATCAGCGACATTGCAGAGAATGGCTTCGTTGAAGTTAATAGAACCGGCTGCGCTAAAGGAAAGCTAGGGATGATGGTGCTACTGCTGCTGCTGCTGCTGTGGTGGGGCAACTGCTACTGCAGCTGCCTGCTGCTGCTGTGTGCATCACAGCCCAACAGGCAGGCTGGCACGCGCGCAGCGTGGTTTAATGATCTGCTTGGTTTGATAAAGTAAACGCTGCGATTAATCAATTTCTCAAAATGCGTTGCACAGAGCTCTCGAGCAGTATGCAGGAAAGTTCTCTTCCTAGCCTGCACTGATCCGGTCCTGCAAGTTCGTATAGTGCTGCTTGATTGGTATAAGTAGGCGTACAATATCGCAGCTTGCAACTGCAAAGCTAAGGCGCGCGGACAAACAGCAATGTCTTTCAAGAGCAGTCAACAGCATACCAGAACATAGGAATTGATATAATATGTATTCAAGTGGGACGATGGAGTGAAACGAACGTTGCTATATGATCCCCCGCTCCCGATTTGACTGCAGTAAACCCTAATTGGACAGAAGGAGGGTAATCACAGCAGGAGGGTAATCACACCTCCGGCTGACACGACCGCCCCATATCAACAGCCACCGTAAGATCTGTAGCTTCCAGCACTAGATTTTGAAGTGAGCCTGTGCTGAGCTGTGCCTACAAGCCTTGCACACAGGCTGTGCTGCGGCAGTGTAGCTGGCAATTAACGGCCCATTTGTGGGGTACTCTGCAGCAGCCTAGCGCCTGACACACATGCCCCCACGGAGTGGTGCAGAGTGTTCCCCCAACATTGTCAGTGACAGAGAGTTACCAATGTGCATGCGTTGAAAGAAAAGCAAGCCAGCGCAGAAGCCGCGCCACATGCCAGTAAAGTGCATGCGTTGAAAAGATAAGTCCAGCGCAACAGCAGCGACGCTGCCGCACGCCTGCACATGAGCCACATCCAATGCGGCAGGCTGCAACAGCTGCTCTTTCAGAACCCAACTGCTGCCGCATGCCTGTAGACGAGTCAGATCGAATGCGGTAGGCTGCAGCAGCTGCACAGTCAGAATTGAAACAAACCACCATCATTCAAGTCACCATCATCAATGTGGAAAGCAGTCCGCCTGTGCCTTTGCATGCCATGTACTGCTGCTGCTGCACAGCCAGAATCAAAACAAACCACCATCATTCAAGTCACCCGTAGACAATTGATCAGTCCGCCTTTGACTGTGCCTGTACGTACCATGTACTGCGGCTGTACAGCAGCATTGAACCCACACACCTGCACACATGTACAGAAGGAGAGCCAGCAGCCACACGACTGTGCTCACGCGCAATCTACCCCGTGGCTGAGTGGAGTATGTGACACAACGTAACACAACGTACCCAAAGAGGCAGAGCGCATGGGCTCCCGCATCAAAGGCATCCATTAGAAGGTTCACAGCGACCCACAGGCATGCATATTGAAACGAGCAAGTTGCCGACGCCCTGAGCTGTCAGGTGCAGCTGCAATTCCTAAACAAACTCCAAACCCCAAAACAGGTGCTGCATCAATTCAATAAAGCAACCAGACGCCATCCAGTGCTGCTGCTGCAGTGCGCTGTAAAGCACGCTGCTGCAGCTGAGCATCACACATCATGCCCTGTGGCAGAGTGTCATGTGACGTTAAGCCAAACTGCAAACTCTGAGCAGGCAATTGCTGCAATGTCATTGAGTGCCTCGCGCAGAAGCAAGAGGTGCTGCAGTGCACCGTACAGCACACAGCCATACAGCCCAACACCACACATCAAGCCCTGCTGCAGTGTGTATAAGGCACGGCCAGTGCCTCGCGCACAACCAAGAGGTGCTGCAGTGCGCCGTACAGCGCACGGCCGCAGCCCAGCACCACACATCATGTGCTGCTGCAGTGTGTATTAAGCACGGCCGGTGCCTCTTCCTCACCATGTGATGCTGCAGTGCACCGTACAGCGCACTGCTGCAGCTGTGCACCACCCAACATGTGCTGCTGCAGTGTGCCGTGAGGCAGACAGCACACACAACAGTTCTGTTTGGTACCCATTGGCATATTGCGGCTGCTGCTGTGTAACAGGCCGCACGCATACTGCAGCAGCTGCTGCTGCCGCATCACAGACCCCCCACACATGTGGTGGCTGCTGCGTAACAGGCCTCAAACATATTGCGGCTGCTGTGTAACAGGCCACATTGCGGCCTGGCAGGCCTACTGCGGCTGCTGTGTAACAGCCACAGACATGCGGCAGCCGCTGCGTAACAGGCCTCAAACATATTGCGGCTGCTGTGTAACAGGCCACGTTGCGGCCTGGCAGGCCTACTGCGGCTGCTGTGTAACAGCCACAGGAGCATTGCACGCCCTGCACAGGCAGCCCTGATTTGGCATGAATTCAATCAGCAACCAACCAAAACTAATCAACAAGTGCAGAGGCATCTACTGCCCAGAGAAGCAGCAGTCTGGCAAGAACAGCGCCAGCTTCAGAGTCATGTTCTGGATGCATTTTGCAGAAGCTGCAGCTGCCACGTGTGTGATGCAAGCTGCCAATTCTGACCTGTGTAGTCGAGGCATCCGCTGCATGCAAAGCAGCCTGAACTGCCTCTTAAGGCCGCAGCAGTGCAGGCATGACCCAAAATAACAGCATGTAATGATGTGCTCAAGTTTGCATCTGACACACATGGTTGCGGGCATCATGTATGGACAAGCAGCGCGTACCATTGCTGCCTTTGATTCCACAGCCAAACAGCAGTCCAGGAGCATGCGTTCTTTGCTAATCAAGGCTGCAGCGGCGCTGCCAAGGACTGAACGAACCAAACGGCAACAACATCATGCGTTGCACAAAGAACAGCGTTGCTGTTTAGTATTTGCACACACACAAACACACCTGTGGCATGATGGCACCCACCCACACAGTCAACCGTGACACATGCAGGGAAGTTTTTGCATGGAGGCATGTTATGTGGCAGAAGCCTCATCACGCAAAGCCATACAGTACAGCAAGGCACAGCAGTGAGCACCATTGCAGCAGGAGACGCAGCAGTGTGCAGCAGACATCTGGGTGATCATGTACATGCCCCTGGGGTTTGACCGCACTGCAGCAAAACCAAGCAGTGAGCACTGCAGCAGGAAACAGACATCGCATCATCATGCATGCACCGACGTGCCCGCAAGGACCCCTGAGGTTTTGACAGCAGTGCGTGCCAGCAGCAGTGCAGCACGCCACAGCTCAAACCATCCCATCATATGTTGATGCCACGTGCTGCTGTACGTCAACAGCAACCCAGGGCGCGCATTGCACCGTCCAGAAAGGTGATTGAAAACCTCACATGCAGCTACTCCCACTGCCATTGCCCAGGCATCCCGATCCAGGCCTGGCTACATACCCACAACTCACCTCAAACAGCCAGATGGCCCGCAACAAATGCGTATTATGCGTACTGCCGCTGTCATGCTGCTGCTCGCATTGCCGAGACAGCAAGTCCCTCTGCTGCGTGGCTGCAGCAGCGTGTCCCTCTGCAGGCCTGGCTGTAGCAGCATGCCTTTCTGCAGGCCTGGCTGCAGCAGCATGCCCCTCAGCAGGCCTGGCTGTAGCAGCATCAGAGCCATCAAACCACATTCTGGCACTACCAAATGTATCTCGTATATTATTGCCTACGCAAATAAACCTGAGCCCCAGGAACCGCCCTCCACAACAAGCAAAGCCAGGTTTGACCAGCGTTGACCAGCGCTGACCAGTTGTTACGGCGTCACACCCCAGTTTCACACCTTGAACCCATGCTGAATCAGCGACAAGCGCTAAACGCACAGCATGAACAGTGAACCTCTGAGGCCAGGTTTGCTGCTGTTGCTGAAGGCCCCAGCACACCATAAGCCCCAAAGCCAGGGTTTTGAAGCTAGCTGCAACAGGGAAATGAGCTCAGGTGTTTAACCACAAAAACTCAAAACCCAAGGCCCTGTCTCCGTGACACCCCACAGCACCACCATTTCCAGATTATACCCTGAGTTAACTGCCGAGATAACCTAAGCAACTGTCAACATATCAACATATTATGAGTGACCGCCAACAAACCGCCCCCATCTCGCCGCAAACAAGTCCTCACATATGCACGCCGTGTTATGTTGCAAGCAGCAGAAGCGTGTTGCAAGCAGTCCTGCCAATAGCAAAGCAACAGCAACAAACACGCATCTCTGCCAACCTTTTTCACCCCAGAACCCTGCACTGCACGGGCCTTGTGCAGCACTGTTCTGCAACACCACACACATAGTCGGGTGGCCATCTCCCACGCGCCTGTGGCTGCTGCAGTATCGCACAGCCACATGTTTATAGAGGCACAGCTGATGCACAGCCAAAGGTGCAGCAGCACAGCTCCCGTACGCTGCCAAGGCACCAGCAGCAGCAGCAGCAGCAGCAGCACAGCACCCTGCCGCACCCTGCCAGGGACACACAACTCCAAGCAAAGATCCGCAGCATCTGTTTCTTTCATTGCAAGCAAGTGGTGCAGCCTAGCGTGGCAACCAGACATCCCAACCCGCAACACCGCTGGTACCCCCTGCATGGTTATGTCCTGACACGCACCCTCGGCATATGGATATAACCATAATAGTATGACCCTGAAAAGCATCTGTTGTTTGTTATATGCAAGCCAAGCTCCATGCCAACATGCCGACATAAACTCCCATATTGCAAGACCTCCATAGCAACCTGTCCCCTTGCAAGTTATTCATGCATTGTGGCATGGCCATGTGTTCGACCATGCTGTCGTCAGCGTTTGACCAGACTTTGACCAGGCGTTGACCAGCGGTTGGTGGCAGCCTGGCCGCGTGTTTGACCAGACCTTCGCCGCGCACCAACACACCCAAACGATCCACAGGCTATTCACACATCCCAAGCATCCAGACAAGCCAATTCACAAGACGTGTCAGCACAGCTGCTCCTGCCATTGCACAGCCATCACAGCCATCACAGCATTGCACAGCCATCACAGCATTGCACAGCCATCACAGCATTGCACAGCCATCACAGCCATCACAGCAGCCATTGCACAGCCATCACAGCAGCCATTGCACAGCCATCACAGCCATCACAGCAGCCATTGCACAGCCATCACAGCATCTGCACGACAGCCGCAGATGCAAGCTCAAGGGCCGGCTGCGTTGCAGAGCCTGTTTCAGATGTAGGGTTCAGTTGTAAACTCTAAAACCTTAGGGGAAAGGGACCGTTGCGCGGCAGACGCTGGCCTCAAGCGCCGGGCTGTTGCCAACGCACGGGTTGGAAATGTTGCAATCATCTGTGCACTTCTCGCAGAGGTTGCCCCATATCTGCCCGGTGGTGGTAGGCTTAGCGCAGCAGCAGACACCTGCACGCACATCACATGGCAGGAAGGCATTGAGCAGTATTCAGGCTAGTGCCAAGGCCAGCATCCAGGCAGATGTTTATCTGCTTATTCAAAACAGCATCCAGGCAGATGTTTATCTGCTTATTCAAAACAGCATCCAGGCAGATGTTTATCTGTCTCGGCAAGCATCCAGACAAGTATGCATGTAAGCATCCGAAACACTAAAGGCAAGTCTGCAGGCAGATATTGCAGCAAGTGCCGCGGCACGCATTGCAAAAGGCCCAGCAATTGGCCAAGCAAGCACCACTGCAAGTGTCCTGGCAACGGACCGGGAGGGCCTTACGACCTTCTAGCAAAAGCGATTAGGCAAGCACCCAAGCTAGATTGAACCCTACCCTTACGATGATGAGATGTATAAGTGTTTATGCACGTACAGTATTGTTGTGGGCTGGGCCGCAAGCGTTGCAAGTATGTGCTGCCGCACACAAGGCAAACCCTGTCCACTGGGAGGTTTGCAGGAGCTGCTCTGCTCGGTGCTGAACCCCGCTCAATCCCCAGCTGAACCCCAGCCAAACTTGAGTCAAGTAAACCTCAGCCGATGCAAATCTTGCTCACCGTTCGACTTGCAGGGGTTGCCGCCGACAGAGCTGCAGTCGTTGCCATCGCACGCCTTGATGCAATTGCACTGCAGCCCCCCTTCCTTTTTGCAGTCGCTGTCTCCGCACGTGAATCCGCAATCGCCATTGAGCTTCGCCTTGCACTCGGTTCCACAGCAGCAGCCTGCACCGCAGTCCAAGTCCTTGCTGCAGGTGGGCGCTGCGGCAGCAGAAAAGAGAGGCAAGACAGCAACAGATGGGTTGGTGGTGTGGGGGCGGCGAGGGCACAGCGAATCAGGCAGCAGCAACCTGGGCCGCAGTCCGAGCCCTTGCTGCAGGTGGGCGTTGCAAAGGCACAAGCAATGCAGAAAGGCAACGCAGAAGAACAAGGTAGGGCAGGGGCGTCAGATACTGGCTGCAGCAACAGTGGCAGAGCAAATAAGGCAGCACTTGCTTGCGCCGCAGGCACATTGTTTTCTGCAGGCCGACACTGCAGGAGCAAGCACAGCAGGACAGCAGGGCAGGAACACGTGAGTCTGGCTGCATCAACGCCAATTTTGATTAGGCAGCAGTTGGTGCCGCAGTCTTGAGTCCTTGCTGCAGGTGGGCGCTGCAGCAGCAGATACAGGAGTAGGAAAAAAATGGCAGGGCAGCAGGGCTGGACACAGTTTGGTTTGGGCTGCAACAGCGGCATAGCGAATCAAGCAGCACCTGCTTGCGCCGCAGTCTGATTTGTTGCTGCAGGTGGGAGCTGCAGTTGTTTTTGCTGTAAAACAATTCTGCACAACGGCAAGGCTGGGTGAGGCAGCAAGGCAGTGGTTGATTTTTCCTCACACTGTCCAGGGGTGCCAAAAAAACCTTAACTCTTCTCAGGCTCGGATTTTGATAGGATGAATGGTTGAGCTTGAACTTGAGTATGCACCCACAGATTCATCACAGTTACAAAGCAAATGTGGCAAAGGCTGAGTAGGGTTCAAGGGTTTATGTCTCCGCACACTGTCCAGGGTTTTGACACATCAGCACTTACCAGGGGTTGAATATGGCGAGGGCTTAGGGCTTGGTGACGGGACAGGGAAGAGCAAACCTTGTCAAGCAAAAGCTAGTGATAAGCATACTTCCCAGGTTTTGGCACTCACTAGGGCTTGGTGATGGAACAGCGACGAGATAAGCTCACCAGGCACAAGCAGGCGCAAAGCATACTTTCCAGGTTTTGGCACTCACCAGGGCTTGGAGACGGAGAGGGCTTAGGGCTTGGGCTGGGTGACGGGACAGGGGACGGTGATGACGGGACAGGGGACGGTGACGATGGGATAGGTGATGGTGACGATGGAACAGGGCTGGGTGACGATGGGACAGGGGACGGTGACGATGGGACAGGGCTGGGGGAGGCAGGTGGAGTGGGACTGCAGGCGGAAGTGGCAGCAGCAGCAACAGCAGCAGCAGCAAGATGTTTAGTGCCGTAACCGCTGGAAAGGGTGTGGGGCATGGTGAGAGCACTGGAGAGGGTGGCAAGACTGGGCTGGGGGGTGGGTGG
>RWJK01001094.1:40020-51658 GCA_004335835.1 Scenedesmus sp. ARA3 | reverse complement strand
GATGGAGTAGGACCGCGGGAGGCAGACAGCCACCGCCGCAGCAGCAGCCGTAATAAGTGTCACATATCCTTTGGCACAGGACCCAGCCGGGGCCGATGGCGTTGATGCTATTGCTTGATGGGGAACATGATGATAACACAGGACACAGCAGATGACAGCTGGCACTTACATTCACAGCAGAAGCAGCCCCCAACCTAAGCAGCTGAAACCTCAACATACCTGGGGCTTGCGGGTGGCGTAGGGCACTTCTGCTGCATGCAGCTGCCATTTGTGTTGCACTGGCGCATGCAGTTTTCGGCGTCTGTGCAGACTGTGCCGGCTGGCGTATCCCAAACCCCAAACCCTGAACCCCAAACCCCCAGCCCTGAGCCCTTTACCCCACTGCCTCTACATACCTTGGGCTTGCAGGTGGCGTGGGACATTGCTCTACGCAGATGCCATTTGACTTGCACAGGCCCCTGCAGTTGCTGGGCAAACTGTGGCTCAAACCCCAAACCATAAACCCAAAAACCTGAGCAGCCAAACCCCTAAACCCTAGCTTACCTTGGGCTTGCAGGTGGTGTGGGGCAGCTCTCCACGCAGGTGCCGTTTGTGCTGCACTGGCCCATGCAGTTGTTGGGCAAACTGTGCCCATCCCACACCCTAAATCCTGAACCCAAAACCCTGACAGCTCAAAACCTAAACCCTAGCCTACCTGGGGCTTGCGGGTGGCGTGGGGCAGCTCTCCACACATGTGCCGTTTGTACTGCACTGGCCCGTGCAGTTGTTGACGCCAATGCATATCCCGTTGATGTTGATTGGGACATCATAACAGTTGCCATCTGTGCCGCACTGGCCGGCTGTGCAGTCTGTGTCGAGCTCTGAGCAGGACTTCGGGGTAGTGTCGCACTTGTCGGTGTTCTGCGAGCAGGGCATAGCAGGGTTTAGCAGGGTTAGGCATGGTTGAGTAGTTTTTGGCAGGGTTTTGTACAATGTGGGTGCCAGGTACTGCAGTCTGTGTTGAGCGAACATATATGAACTGTTCAATCGTCCACTCACTTCATCACAAAATGGGATGTTGCATCCCAGGCTGGGGCAGAATCTTTCTGCTCTCTTATGCAAAAACCAGAAGCAACTAGATTAAACCCGTGAAGCCATTGACAGCTGGTGTGAGTACTGCTTGTAAAGCAGGGTGTTGTTGGGCGGAGGTCACATACAACACAACACAGCACAACACAACAGCCAGTTCAGGTCCTTGCTTACATGCTGACGCCAGTTTAGGTCCCTTGCTTACATGTGCAATGGAAACTTATGTAATCTGTATGTATACAACACAAACAACAAACTTGGCACCAAACTCACCTCATCACAGAAGCCGATGTTGCAGCCCAGACTGGGGCAGGTGGTGACGTTGCCGCCGGTGCACTGGCCAGCCTTGCACGCTGCACAGCAGCAGCAGCAGCAGCAATGGCTTCTTTGCACGCAACAGAGGTGTGGGTAGACAGCCGTAAGTTAGCAGCAGCTTGTTTGGTGCATGCTGCTTTTGTATGCGCATTGCTGTACTGTATGTATGTGCAACTGGCATCACTTAGTAACACGTGAGCATAGTTGCCTGCAAATCAAACAAGGCATAAGTCAAGAGGGCAATGCAGTTGAAGTGTCAGAACACCTGAAACACTTGCTGCTTAGAATGCCACTTAACAAAATATCTTGTTTGGTTGGTGCAGAACCACCTGTCATCACAGGCTGCGTCTTTGTTGCTGGCAGCATTCATATCAGCGTAACATGCACAACACAACATGTAACATGTCACTAACACACTCACGGGTGACCTCGCCCGCTTGGGGAGCTGATGACGTGGCAAAGAGAAAACAAAACCGGGACAAAGCCACGGCCATGGGATGTATCGGCACACAACACTACCAAATCTCACCCTGGACATCATCCCACATAAGACCGCAGAGTTGCACTCACTTGTGTTGCTGGTGCCGAACCACCTGTCAACGCATGTTGCACCCTCATCGATACCTCAGCGTAACATGCACAACAGTACGTGTAACATGTCACTAACACCACACTCACTTGTGTTGCTGGTGCAGAACCCCCTGTCGACGCATGTTGCACCCTTTTTGATTGGGGCAATTACATCAGTGTAACATGCACAACACAACATGTAACATGTCACTAACACCACACTCACTTGTGTTGCTGGTGCCGAACCACCTGTCAACGCATGTTGCACCCTCATTAATACATTAGAGTAACATGCACAACACAACATGTAACATGTCACTAACACCACACTCACTTGTGTTGCTGGTGCAGAACCACCTGTCGACGCATGTTGCACCCTCATTTGCGGGGTCAGCAAAGCATTCGCCAGTGTTGCTGTTGCACTTGCCCAGGTTGCAAGCATCGCTGAGGCCAGAGCAGTTC
This sequence comes from Scenedesmus sp. ARA3, assembly GCA_004335835.1. Classification (NCBI taxonomy): domain Eukaryota; kingdom Viridiplantae; phylum Chlorophyta; class Chlorophyceae; order Sphaeropleales; family Scenedesmaceae; genus Scenedesmus; species Scenedesmus sp. ARA3. The sequence goes on along the minus strand of RWJK01001094.1, from coordinate 49,243 downwards.
TTGACTGTAACAATGTTGCAGGCGTTGGCGGTCTCATTGCACTGGATGGTTTGGCACTTGTTGGATGATGTGCACACGCGGTCGCTGCGTGGTCAAAAGCAGCAGCAGCAGCAGCAGCAGCAGCAGCAGCAGCGAGATAATGATTTGGGTTGTGCCTGTACAATGTTTGTGTCAAGGGTGCGTTGGGGGTCTCAGTGCACTGCCTTGACTCGACAGGATGTGGATTGGTTGATACTTCTATTATTATTATTATTTTTCTGTCCCCAGGAACATAGGGACACTGGCAGCACATCAAATTGTTTGGCATCCTCTGGTGTTCAGGGTTGATTTGGAGGACAGCCAACCTGGCTGTTGTGTTCACAAGAACAAACGCACCTTACCATGCTTTGCAACCTCACAAGCACTGCACAACCCCAATTCAACTGCATCGATTGCTGTCTGTGGCTGTCTCACCTGCCGCCGCCGCATACACTTGTGATGCTCGTTGACCATGCGTTACACGCATATGCTATGTTTGTAAATTATGTTATTATAAACATAAAAAATAGTATACTTTAACAAGTGAAATACAATGGTTTTCTCACCTGCCACCTCCACATACTCCGTTGTTGCACTGCTCGTTGATCTTGCAGTACAGGCCGGTGCTGCAGGGGCCGAGGTTGTTTGCGGGGCGCTTCTCACAGCTGCAGCAGCAGCAGCAGCAGCAGCAGCAGCAGCAGCAGCAGCAGCAAGTGACAGTCAGATTGTTACATGACAGGCCGGTGCTGCAGGGGCCGAGGTTGTTTGCGGGGCGCTTCTCACAGCTGCAGCAGCAGCAGCAGCAGCAGCAGCAGCAGCAGCAGCAGCAGCAAGTGACAGTCAGATTGTTACATGACAGGCCGGTGCTGCAGGGGCCGAGGTTGTTTGCGGGGCGCTTCTCACAGCTACAGCAGCAGCATCAGCAGCAGCAACAGCAGCAAGTGACGGCCAGGGTGTACATGACAGGCCAGTGCAGCAGGGGCTGCAGTTTGAATCGGGTCGCTTCTCACAACAACAGAAACAGGAGCAGCAGCAGTGGCAGCTAGTGACAGCAAGGGTGTTTGCAATTGTTGTCAAAGGCCGTGCAGTTAGCCATCAAGGGCCACCTCACACACACACTGCCCTTGCATATGTCTGTGTTTAAAGCTTTGTGTGTGTGATTTATGGCTTGTGTGTGTGACTTCCTGAAACCCAGAATAGATACCTGAAATAAACCCTACTCACCTGCCGCTGCTTGGGTTGCACCAGCCCTCATTGCAGTCATCATCAAACGCTGTGCAGTTCTTCTCCGGCCCCCACACACACATAGAACATCCCTGGGGTTCCTAAAAGCCCCTGAATCACAGCGGGAAAAGAGCAGTTCTTCTCCGGGCCCCGCACACACACGCCGCCCTGGCAGGTGTCTGTGGTGCACTGGCCAGCAGCACTGCCGCTGTTGCAGACCAAAGTGAATCCGCACCCACAAAGCTCTTTACATCTGGAAAACCCCCAAACACATCAGCAAAACCACAGACACCAAGAACCACACCCACCTGCCACTACTCGGGTTGCACCATCCTTCATTGCAGTCATCATCAAACGCTGTGCAGTTCTTCTCCGGTCCCCGCACACACACGCCGCCCTGGCAGGTGTCTGTGGTGCATTGGCCGGCGGCGCTGCCGCTGATGCAGATCGTGCCGTTAGGCTTGTTTACAGAAATGCAGCCGCCAGTGGACGGATCACACACAGCCATTTTGCACTGATTGTCTGGGGCCCGGCAGATGAGCGGCTTGCCACTACAGGTGCCGCCAGCACAGGTGTCATTGACGGTGCACTTGAGGCCGTCGTCGCACGTGCCACCTGGCAGCAGCAGCAGCAGCAACAGCAGCAGCAGCAGCAGCTGGGTTAGTGGAGCAGGTGTTGTCGATGGTGCACTTCAGGCCGTCGTCGCATCTGCCACCCGGCAGCAGCAGCAGCAGCAGCAGCAGCAGCAGCAGGAAACCATTGATACACTGCTCCTGGCGTCCCTGACCGCATGAGTTTGTGACCGCGTGCATCAGGAACCCCTTCACAGCATTCACCGCATGCTGTGACATCGGTTCGCCAGTAATGCAGCAACTGACAGCTGATGTCCATCAGTGCACAGCTCGTTTTGTTGCTTGGCGACTTCTGGCCTGCCGACGGCTGCTAGTGCTGCACTCATGCGCCTGCCACACTTCTGCTTCTAGTGTCACGCGGTTCGAATCAGCTCCCTCAATCAACGGCAACCAATTCATCACTTTGCCAACGGCTCACCTTCGTTGCTTGGGGACTTCTGGCACTGGCCTGTGATTGCGCTGCACACGCCACTGTTGCACTGGTCGGCCACGCCGCTGCAGTCTTTGTCCAGCACCAGGCACTGCCGCAGCGCCTGCAAACAGACCAAGCAAGCAACGAATGTTTTAGAAAAATGGTCCAGCAGACAAAGTTGCACTGTCCATGGTCCGCCACGCCGCTGCAGTCCTTGTCCAGCACCAGACACTGGCGCAGCGCCTGCAAGATGGACAACAAGAGCAAACAAATTCATTATCAAAAGGGACAGCATACATCACAAAGCTCTGGTCAGGATTGTCGCTGCAGTCCTTGTCCAGCACCAGACACTAGCGCAGCGCCTGCAGGAATGCACAGCGAACAACACACAAGAAAAGGGAATCAGCAGGCGCAATCATGGGAAGAGGATCAGCAGGCATCACTGCACTGATCTGCCACGGCACTGCAGTCCTTGTCAAGCACCAGGCACTGGCGCAGCGCCTGAAGACGCAAGCACCAGCAAAGAACACAAAACACAGGGTTAGCAGCAGTCTGTCAGGCTTGCCGCCAGCACAGACGCCAGCAGTAAACACCCAGCCCTCCGTGCCAAACTGGCCATCACAAGCACATCATAGGTACCACATTCAAACACGTGCACTCTACTTTAAGAGCCTCAACACCTGTCGCATGGAGGACCGCACCCCCTAAAACAAGACAATTGAATTCTATCAGACATACAGCACGCACCGGAGAGCAGATTGCTTCTTTGCACATGATGCGGGGCATGGGGCACTCTTTCGGCTTGCCGCAAGCACAGATGCCTGCGCTGCACCCCAGCTGCATGCCTCATAAAACCCAACCCAAAACCCCAATTCCATGAACCCTAACAACCACTCTAAACCCTGCCAGCCACTCACCGGGGAGCAGATGGCCTCTTTGCACATGCTGCGGCGCATGGGGCACTCCCTTGGCTTGCCGCCACCACACAGCCCAGCAGTACACCCCAACAGCATGACTCACAAAAACCAACCTAAAACCCCAATTCTTGAACCCTAACATCCACTGCCAACCACTCACCGGGGAGCAGATTGCTTCTTTGCACATGATGCGCGGCATGGGGCACTCTTTCGGCTTGCTGCCACCACACAGTCCAGCAGTACAAACTGACCCCTCAGTACAGAGCTCTCCATCATTGCAGGGCGTGTTGTCTGCCTTCTTGACCTTTTCACACTCCCCGCTGACCACATTGCAAAGCACGATCCCAAACAAAACCGCAAGACCCTGAGACTTCAACCCCAAACAGCTTTAAACCACTCACCGGGGAGCAGATGGCTTCTTTGCACATGATGCGCGGCATGGGGCACTCTTTTGGCTTGCCGCCACCACCCAGCCCAGCAGTACACACCGCATATTTGTTGAACCCCAACCCAAATGTCAGTTCTCTGAACCCTGACAGCTGCTAAACCCTGGACACTGACTCACCGGGGAGCAGATGGCCTCCTTGCACATGATGCGGGGCATGGGGCACTCTTTCGGCTTGCCACCACCACACAGGCCGGCAGTACACACTGACCCTGTGGTACAGAACTCTCCATCATCACAGGGCGTGTTGTCAGCCTTCTTGATCTTCTGACACGCCCCAGTACCCTCGTTACATGTGCCCACGTTGCACACGTCATCCAGCGCCGAGCAATCTGTGCGGTTGGCTGCAACGCACTGCCCGCTGCTGCACGTGTCTACGCCGCAGCGAGTTGTGCCGGCTGTTTCGCACACAGCCCCATCAGGGCGGGGTACAAAGCCGCAAGATTGTGTGCCCTCAATGCATGCTGCCAGCTGGCACTGGTTGGTTGAGTCGGGGCAGGTGCGGGGCTCGCCGGTGCAGACGCCTGACACGCAGACGTCGTCAGTGGTGCACCTGCAAGACAGCAGCAACAGCAGCAGCAGCAGCAGCAGCAGCAGCAGCAGCAGCAGCAGCAGAAGCCCTTTAGTCTGTGTGCCTTCAATGCATGCTGCCAGCTGGCACTGGTTTGTTGAGTCGGGGCAGGTGCGGGGCTCGCCGGTGCAGACGCCTGACACACATACGTTGTCGGTGGTGCACCTGCAAGATGGCAACAGCAGCAGCAGCAGCAGCAGCAGCAGCAGCAGCAATCTGTTAGTTTGTGTGGCCTCAATGCATGCAGCCAGCTGGCACTGGTTGGTTGAGTCGGGGCAGGTGCGGGGTTCGCCGGTGCAAACGCCGGAGACGCAGACGTCGTCGGTGGTGCACCTGCAGAACGGTGGCAACAGCAGCAGCAGCATCACCATTAGGAGGTGGCACTGGTTTGTTGAGTCGGGGCAGGTGCGGGGCTCGCCGGTGCAAACACCGGATACGCAGACGTCGTCGGTGGTGCACCTGCGAGACGGCAGCAGCAGCAGCAGTAGCAGCAGCAGCAGCAAAAGCTGGCACTGGTTTGTTGAGTCGGGGCAGGTGCGGGGCTCGCCGGTGCAGACGCCGGATACGCAGACGTCGTCGGTGGTGCACCTGTATCGCGACAGCAGCAGCAGCCGCAGCATCAGTGTGTCGGTCTTGACGGAAGGTTAGCACTGCAGCATCAGCAGCATCTGCTGCCACAGCAGCACCAGCATCTATGTTACAAACTTGGCTGGAGCTGAAACTGCTACAAGACCAAAGTAACCAAGCAGCCATTTGCATGTTACATAAAGTACAGCAGGCAAGCCTTGCACATCCCATGCGTCGGCACTCACCACTTGCCATCATCGCAGGGAGTGTTGTCAGCCAGGGGCAGCTCAGCACACTGGCCTGCAGGCAGCAGCAGCAGCAGCAGCAGCAGCAGCAGCAACGCGTAAGCTATGAATCACATGCATGCTGGCGCAGAGCAGCTGAGCATCTTGAGCCCCGCCTGCAGCCCCTCCCAACACACATCCAACCATACAAACATATCTTTTACTTACATATAACATAGACATATATAAAACCTCTAAGACTTCTTGATAACCATACCCAAGCCGGGGATGATTGCAAGGCAGATCACAGTATGCCAGGTAATGGCAGCAGCAGCAGCGGCTGTCTCACCTGTCAGCGGGTTGCAGCGCCGCTCCGTGCAGCTACCGCCCTGGCGCTTCTTTGCACACACCAGCGGCGTCCCCTTGCCCTTTCCATTCACACACTGGTCCTTGTTTGACAAAAACAGGAATTCAAAATAGACTCAAAACACAAAAGCGAAACGCACGCACAGGGGCAGCAGCAGCAGCAGCCGCCTCACCTGTCAGCGGGTTGCAGCGGAGCTCTTTGCAGGTGCCTGCCTGCCGCTTCTTAGAGCACACCAGCGGGGTCCCCTTGCACTCGCCGTTCACACACTGGTCCTTGTTTGTGCACGGCTGGCCATCATTGCAGCTGGTGCCATCTGGGGCCTCCACTTCAGTGCACACTGCATTTGGCTCCGCACAAACTGACAAGATGCATTGGGGGTTGCGGCCTTGACGGCGCACGGGGCAGGTCTTTTGGGTGCCCGTGCAGACACCAGAGACACACCTGCAGCAATGCGGAAAAGCAGGTGGTTGGGGCAAACGCACGAAGCAAAGACCGCAGAACTTACCCCCAAACAAAGCAGAATTTACTCCCCTTTGCGAAACAAACCCCAACAAAACAGATAGGAGAAACTCAGAAGTTGACTCACTTGTCGTCTGTGGTGCAGGCGCGGCCGTCGTCGCAGGCAGTGTTGTTGGGCAGGGTGATCAGCGTGCAGTTGGTGGCGCCAGGGGGTAGCTCGTAGAGCTGCAGCAGCACGACAAAATGTAACATGTTATAACACCACAAAACAGAGAGATTTGTCAGACAGGGTGATCAGCGTGCATTTGGGGCCTGCCAGGGAACATTTCATGACATCGTCGGAAAGAAATACAAAAGAGATGTGTTGGGCTGGCTTGTTGACCACGGACCTTCGGGGGTGTGCTCTGCTGGTGCCAGCAGCACAAACATCATGCCATATGACATGTTATGAATCATGTCACAAATCAGTGCCTCACCTGGCAGGGGCTTGGCCTCGGGGGGCAGATCGGGTTTGGTGAGCAGATGCCATCCTGGCAGGTTCCTGAGGGGCAAGGTGTTCCATTGGGCCTGAAAAGCACAGAAGAACAGATAATAACAGTGGTCAGAGGCGGAGTAATGGGTGTTTATGCCATTTGCCTATGTCATTTTGCAGGTTCCAGAGGGGCAAGGTGTTCCATTGGGCCTGAAAAGCACAGAAGAACAGATAAAAACATAGTCAGAGGCCGAGTAATGGGTTGGTATGCCATTGTCCTATGTCATTTTGCAGGTTTTACAGGGGCAAGGAGTTCCGTTGGGCCTGAATAGCAACGACAAGGACACATATGCATAGTTGGAAGGAGATGGAGTAACATACTTGGTCATTTTTCAATCAAATTTAATATGCCATCCTGGCAGGTTCCAGATGGGCACGAGTTCCATTCGGCCTGAACAGCAGACAGATAACACAACAATCATGTTTTAAGGAGAATAGCAGAGGTGGGCTATGTCTAAGGGCTATTTCCCCATGATACGCTGGCAGGTGGTAGAAGGGCACGCGTGCCATCGCGCCTGAAAAGCACAGCAAGCAGATCTATTGCAAAGCTATGGCGGTAGAGCAAGGCATACGCTGTTGCACCCGACAATGCTTCTGTTCAAACGCTGCAGCAGCACCTGCTGTTAGGCTTGGGCTCACAGCGTAGCTGCTCACATCCTTTTGAAACTTAAAACTACGTGCACATTCAATGTTGAATCACATGGTGAACTATTAATCAAAGTCACTGGTGCACCACGATGGTACAACTGCCAGCGTGCGGGTCATATACTTGTCCTCAACAAGGTGAGTCAGAATCAATGTAACACATGGTTTGGATCACATTGATTTCATGAATTACATGAATTACATGGAATACATATTTCAATTTGTGTCACTCACCGGTCCACCACAATGGTGCAATTGCCGGTCTTCAGGTCGCACTCGTACTTCTTGCAGAGATCTGTTGTAACAGCAGCAGCAGCAGCGGCAGCACAAAGCAGAGGGTTGAGCTGCTGCGTCAGGGGGCAGATTGCGGGAAGAGGCTGGCCAGTTGCGTCACATTTCGGCAGCTGCTGCTGCTGCTGCGGCGGCGGCGGCTGCTGCTGCTGCTGCTGCTGCTGCTTTTCCATGTTCCAGAGGCGGGTCTCCAGGGGGTTGAGTTTTGCCTTTGCCACTTACCAGGGTGATCAGGGCACTTGGTGGGGCACTTGACTGCAGGAAGGCAAATGCCATTCTGGCAGGCTCCTCCAGGGCCTGCAGGGTGCAGCAACAACAACATGTTAAATAACATGACATGTAACACAATACATGACAAACAAGCAGGTTGACGTCTAACTTCACGCATTCATTTGCATGTGCGGGATGGTCAACTGTTGCTGATGATATGGAGAGGAGCCGGCAGCGTATACACACAGCCCATTATTGCAGGATTACGCTGAAATTCAATGGAACCGCAGTGTGTGCTGCCTGCTGCGGTCAAGCTAGCCTGAAGCATGAGGGCTGTGCAGCTGCTGATGCAATTAGATTGATCAAGGTGTAACTTGCCACTTACATGGGGTGTCGTTAGGCCTGCACATCACACACACAGAAGCAGCAGCAGCAGCAGCAGCGGGTTGCGTGTCAGTTGCACAGAGTTCCGCTTGTGCAGGTCGGCCAGTTCCAGATCAGGAGCTGCTGCCATGCAGATGCAGTCAGTTTCTGCATAGTCTGCTGGCACAGCTAGGCAATGCAGGTTGCTGCATTAGCGGCTCAGGTGTGAATTGGCTGCAGCATGCAAGCAGGATTGAATTATGCATTGCCCCAGCATGCACCCCATGCAGGGCCCCAGCATGCATTGAATGGTGCAGGGCCCAGCATGCATCTGAGCTCACTCAAACACTGACATTGGCGTCACACCTTCCGGAGGCTGTGTCACACTTGTAGGACTCGCAGGCACCGATCAGAGACGTGCAGTGTAATGTCACACTTTTTATGTCACCATCTGAGTCGCTCACTTGTTCACCACGATGTCACACTTGCCGGTGGCTGGGTCACACTTGTTTACCAAGCAGGTGTTGTTACGTTATCCAAAAGTCAGGAGCTCGTGTCACTCACTTGTTCACCACAATGTCACACTTGCCGGTGGCTGGGTCACACTTGTTGGCCTTGCAGGCGGCGATCAGAGACATGCAATGTCACACTTTTTATGTCGCTGTCTGAGTCACTCACTTGTTCACCACGATGTCGCACTTGCCAGTGGCTGGGTCACACTTGTTGGCTTTGCAGGTGTTGTTGTTGGGAGGGCAGGGCTTTGGGCCGCAGATGATGGGAGGGATGCAGTTTCCTGCCTTGCAGGTGCCGCCGGTGCCTGGGCACAGCAGCAGCAGCAGCAGCAGCAGCAGCAGCAGCAGCAGCGATGTGTTATTTAACTAAGCATTCAACCGTGCACAGGTCAGTGCTGCTGCCACCAGGCTGCTGTGCTGTCCCAATAGCTTAGCGTCTACCTTGTGCCGTTTGCATCATCATTTCATGATTCAGTTGACAGTGCTCAGGATACGCCAAAGTTAGGACACAAGCACAGCTTCAGGGTTGTAGCGTGCACCGCGTGCAGCTGCTCCCACTGTGCATGGATCCATGCACATAAGACTGTTATATTACACGTGTTACACAACTTGTATATGTAAATACAAGAGAGTGTGCTGGTGCTCACAGTTTGTGCCATCAGGCTTGTTGGAGAGCATGGTGCACAGGCCGGTCTTGGGGTTGCAGCTCAGCTGCGGAAAACAAGCACGGCAGAAACAAGCACGGCAGCAGCAGCAGCAGCAGCAGCAGCAGCGTGTGTGTGTGTGTGTGTGTGTGTGTGTGTGTGTGTGTGTGTGTGTGTGTGTGTGTGTGTG
>RWJK01001094.1:18221-39970 GCA_004335835.1 Scenedesmus sp. ARA3 | reverse complement strand
GTGTGTGTGTGTGTGTGTGTGTGTGTGTGTGTGTGTGTGTGTGTGTGTGTGTGTGTGTCAGCAGTCATTTCTGAGGATTGTAACACAGCAGCTGTCACCTGGCTGCCAGCACATGTTGCCAGCATGTTGGGCAGGTGTTGCCTATTCCACAGCATTTCTAGGCCGCTGCCGCCGCAGCTGCTGCTGCTGCTGCAGCTGCAGCCGTTACTCTACAGCACATGACCCCTATCTTATCCTGGGCAAAACCCCAAAGCCTTCGGATGTGATTGTCAAAACTCACCGTCTTGCACTGGTTGGGGGGCTGCTGGCAGGTGGCGTTGATCAGCTCGCACTTCATTGTAGCGTTGCTGTAGTGGTAGATGCTGCACGCATTGGGCGGTTTGGGGCAGCTGTTGCCTATTCCACTGCATTTCTAGGCCGCTACTGCTGCTGCTGCTGCTGCTGGAGCCGTAACTCACCAGACGGCACAGGGCCCCTATCTTATCCTGGGCAAAACTCTAAAACATTCGGATGTGATTGTCACAACTCACCGTCTTGCACTGGTTGGGGGGCTGCTGGCAGGTGGCGTTGATCAGCTCGCACTTCATTGTAGCGTTGTTGTAATGGTAGATGCTGCACACATTGGGCGGTTTAGGGCAGGTGCGGGGATCTGGGATGCACTTGCCACACTCGCACTTGCCACCTGTGCAGGGAGTGCCATTGGGCTTGGGGCAGGTCTCCCTACACTGGCCGGTCTTGGGGTTGCACTTGTACTGCAGGGTAAAACAGCAGCAGCAGTAGCAGCAGCAACAAAATACCAGCAGCGGAGACCAAGGACGGCAGTAGTCAGTCCAGCACACATCTTGCATGCGCTGCCAAACACGCAGCAGCAGCCATAAACCGTACGCAGAGCACACCTCAGGCGCGTCAAATGCACAGCCATGCAGCACCCAATCCTCCAACGGACCTTTCAAGCTTCACATAATACTACAGCAGTGCAGCCAGCTCACCTGCATGCACTCATCGGTGTGTGCGGGGCAGGCCCACCGCCCCATGCCCACGCGTCTGCTGCACGTGTGCAGGCACAGTATATCACACAAAACATCAAACCCCACACATCACAAGTACAGTGATACACAGAGCCATGCTCACCTGCATGCACTGCTCAGTGTGTGCGGGGCAGGTGGCAGGTCCACCGCCCATGCAGACACCATCCCAGCACAAGCCTTGAATGCACGGGTTGAGGTCACACACGGCACCGTTGGGGGCCTTGACTGTCTTGCAGCTCTTCTTCCTGCAGTCAGTCACAGAGCCCTTGCAGGAACTGCGCCAGCCTGCAGGAAACAAGAATGACGTGAATGCAGCGGCGGGCAGCAGAGTGTCAGCAGCCTGCAGGAAATCAAGTCACAACATTGATCTCAGGTTCAAAAGATGTCCATACTGCGCCCAAATGCTGTGGCTGCGGTGCATGAGGACCCCAGCTCTCGGTTTTGGCAAGCTACACATTTCCTGCAAGCGCACAGGGTTTCCTGCAAGCCCTGCATGGTTTCCTGCAAGCATCAAAGGGTTTCCTGCAAGCTGGCGTGCCGCACCTGGGGAGCAGACGGTGCGGGAGCAGCAGAGCTTGCCCTGCAGGTAGATGCCTCCTCCATACCAGCCAGGCACGTAGCCTGCAGGGCTGGTGGCAGCACTGGTGGAAACCTATTGCAGCAGCAGCAGCAGCAGCAGTAGCAGCAGCAGCAGCAGCAGAAGCAGCAGCAGCAGCAGAAGCAGCAGCAGCAGCAGGAGGTTGTCAAGGGTGTGCTAGCTGGACTTGATATCGCATGATCCATACCAGCCAGGCACGTAGCCTGCTGGGCTGGTGGCAGCACTGGTGGGAACCTGATGCAGGCGGCGGCAGCAGCAGCAGCAGCAGCAGGAGCTTGATGAGGGTGTGCTAGCTAGGTGTCAAAGCGCAGCCTCCACACCATCCTCGATGGTACTGCACATGGTTGCTGGAAGCACTGGTGCTTACATGAGACCCTGCATACGTGAAAACAGTGTTTATTGCATGCACAGTGCAGCGTGGTGTTACTCCTTGGTCAACAGACAGCGCATTGCGTGCGTCCAGTCAACAACTTGGGGCAAGAGGAGGAGTGTGTCTCTTAGATCTTGCAGGGAAGACTAAGGGGTGCTGTAGTGACACACAAGCCTTGACACACAAGCCTTGTGTCCCCGTGAAGGGGAAGGAGTGCATGAATGTGCAGTGCCTGAGCACCAGCAGCAGCCCTGCTGCTGCAAGAGCATGCGGCAGTGCTGGCAGTGACACTGCGTCACCAGTAACTGCTGCTCCAGCAACACAGCACACTGCTCTGACAGCCAGAGCTGCCTCGAAACGTGTATCTTCGGCGCTGCGAGCTGTCAGGCCAGCTTAAAGCAGTAAGTTCGGTCCAAGTGAGCTGCTGCTGCCATGCAACGCGCACACCAGTGGCAGTCACGGCAGGTGCTGTTCAACGCCTGGTGACACCAGCTCCGCTGTCGACCTCCAATCGCAACGCAGGACCGTTTTTGAACTGTCGAAGCTTCTACTGATAAGATGATGTGTTGGGCTGTTGCTGCTGCGATCGTGCAAGAGGCGCTGGGCGAATGGCTACGAGGTGCCTCTGCAAAAGTGTCTGCTGTGCATTTGTTGCCATCAAAGGGCGCGGATAAGAAACTCAAGACACAAATAAAGCATACCTCATTGGCTGGACTGGCCGCAGCTGCGAGCTCGTCTTGGCCAGCAACGACCCACGCCAGCAACGGCAGCAGCAGCAAAGCTGCAGGCTTCAATAACGGTGAAATCATGACGATGATTAGCTGCAAGGACGTATGTCAGCCAATCCACAGCCGTCGGGGTGATGCTATAAGTTGCTTTCGTTCGATCTGCACCAACAGGATGGATGCACCTAATGCTTAGTATACCACTCGGTTTAGCAGCAGTAGCAGGCTGCGTATGTGTGCCAGTAGGTGCCAAGCAGTTCGATAAAAAAATGACAATATACGACCACTTTATATTACCTACAACAATGCCGCATATGCACGCAAATTTATGTTGATCATGGCAGTTCAAATTGTTTATGGCAAGAGAGTGCTTCCATATGGCCGCTCGGCAATGAAGTAAGCCACTTTGATTGAAGGCTACTATCTGACAAGCCAACATTACCGGCTCTGTTTTCTGTTCGTGGCACTTTGAAGGACGCTACAACGAGTTTCATCTTTAAGGAAATGCCGTAGAAGCGAGTTCGAATCAGTGATGGGCGTAACCAGGTTTGAGCGGTGACGGATCGGGTATATGCAGCGACTGAGTCTTCAAATAGAGCACTTAGGGTAATAGTTCATTGTACTTCAAACTTTTCGCACTCAACGAATGTGGAAGATGTATGCTGTAGGTTGACGTCACCCTGACAGCAGGTTTGGTTCGGACACGAGCAGGCAGTGCCCGCGTGATTGTTGCCCTGCTGCCACCATCTTGACCTGCCAGGTCATCTGTACTGCAGCCAAGCTCAACGGAGCTGTGAAACAAGCTACCACGGGCTTGCTGTCGTCCATTGGCCTGATATGCATGCTGCCATAGGTCATCGTGACCCAACCCATGATGGTTGTTCACAGTTGTAGATGCACTGCGCACTGCTGCAGGGGTACTGCAGCACTGCACTGACTGCACTGCAGTATTGCTGTAGTGCCCAGCGCACCAGCTTTTGGTCACAGAAGCAGCTGTGACGTCAAACACTGATGCACTGAGCCGCTCAGTGCAGCACCGTCAGTACTGCCGCAGTACTGCAGCACGGCCCTTGCAGTGACTGCACTGACTGCACTGCGGTATTGCTCTAGTGCCCAGCGCACACCAGCTTTTGGTCACAGAAGCAGCTGTGATGTTAAACACTGATGCACTGAGCAGTACGGCCGCAGTGCCGCAGCTACAACTAGCACAGTGCCTCAGGCCTACTCTTTTGTACAGCAGGCGCAAACACATCAACTGCCACGCCATTCTCTCCTGAACTCACAACTCACAGCATGCTGCAGCTGTAGTCGTTCACACAACACAACTTAACTCACAGTGAAGCCGCTTAAGCCGCAGCTGTAGTAGTTCACACAACACAACTCACAGTGAAGCCGCTTAAAAGGCGGCCTTTTAGCCAGTGCTGTGTGTAGCCCAGCCCCTCCCTCCATCGCAAATGAAACGTCTGAGGCACAAACAAGCCATCTCAAGTGAACTCTAACACCAGAACAACCGACATGCAACACAAGCACAGCGCACCAGCATAGACAATCATGCAAACACGCACAGAGCCACATCGGAGCGCCGGGAGCCCTTGGGCGGGGGGCTTCTGGACCAGCATTGCTTGAAGGTGCGCAGTTATGCTTTTAATATGCCTGGAATCGTCCTATTTACATCAACCTGAGACATGCACCCCACACGTCCCCTTGTGGCTGTCAAGGGTGAACACACCACGCGTAGCTCACTCACCCATATGGGGGGTAGGCATTCATTCATATCTCACGCATGAGACATGCAGGTGCAGCACAGCGCTGGTAAAAGCCGCCCACACATGCCACCAAGCGCCATCCAAGCAGAAGACACGCAGGCAGACACCTAACAGTGTTTGGCTGAAAGGGCTTTGGCAGACCGTCTGTGACACAGAGCAGGGATAATGTCACTCAGGGTTTTGTGACCACAGAGCAGGGCACAGCAGAGTGCTTCAAATCATACACTGCAGCACGTCCACAGAAAGAGCAGAAGTGCTTGTGTTGACTGAGGTATTGCTGAATGTTGCTTGCAAGCTGGCATTGGATCACCCTTGTATGCTGTTGATGCCTTTGAGCCTCTCGTTGGCTCCTGACTGGGGTTCCCACTCCTCGTTGAGTGGAGCATGTAATGTATGTATGCAATCTTATGTTGGGCATAGAAATTGCATCAGTTGCATGCAAGCTGGCAAGGGACCACCTCTGCATGCTGTGCAACGGCGCAGCAACACAAACACAGGAATGGCTCGCTGGCAGCTGCTGCTGGACCTCGCACACATACTATGCAAAATGACGATCTTATACGTGCACGTGCTGCTGTTTTCAGTCCACTGCTGACATGTGGGGGTAGTCCTTGCCAACATGAATGTACCATCAAGCATCAACGCATGCACATTGCTGTGTTTATCAAGTATGGTACCTGGACCCCACATGAAACTGACCTCACCATGCCACATGCATCAGTTGCTACAGTTGCATGCGAGCTGGCAAGGGGCCATGGCCCCTCGGGTCTGTCCACTCTGGTCAGACGTCGGCTGTAAGTGCAGTGGCCACCTCTGTATGCTGTGCACAGACGTAGCATCACAGACACCGGAGCGTTCAACCAGCTGGCAGCTGCAGCTGGACATCACACACATACCATGCCTTTGACAGACGGTACCCGGACCCCACCTGTAACTGAGCTCACCATGCCACGTGCTTGTGCAGACAACCATTCCCCGTACGCAAACTGCAACACAGACGTAACCTTTAAAAGGCGAGGTTTTGAGGCACCTATCGCACTGGCGGCCCTGCATGAAAGGCGTACAGACATGTGCAGGATTCTGCAGGTGCTGCACAACAATGATGTGCATTACACCCGGCAAAGAAATGCGAAAGAGGCCACTGAAACCAACTGCCAAGCTGCTGAAACCAATTGCCCAGTCGCTGAAGCCAACTGCCAAGCTGCTGACACCAACTGCCCAGTTGCTGAAACCAACTGCCCGACTTTTGAAGCTAGCTGCGCAACTGCTGAAGCTAGCTGCCCTGCTGCTGAAGTAAGTTGCCACAAGGCGGGCTGGCGAAGACAATGGCCCGAGCTTGCTGCAACCGCCTGAGCTGGCGCTGCAGCACAGCGGCTTTCTGACCCATGCACACACAGCACACACCACAGCTGCTGTCACCACACAACGCAGGCATGTTGGGCTGCAGCTGCACATCAAGCTGCTGCTGCTGCTGCTGCTGCTGCTGCTGCTGCTGCAGATACTGCCACCACTGCAGCTGCAGGTCCAGCTGCTGCTGCAGCACGGAGAGCTGCTGCAACTCGACAAGACGCGTGCTGCCTACTCTTGCAACATTTGTTTGGTACTCCGGCAAATTAGTGTGCCATGCTTGAGCCGGATCCTGCTGCTGCCAGCGCTGCTGATACTGCTGCAGCTGCTGCCGCAATGCAACTGGCACAGCGCCTGCATCGCCGGCTGCTGCTGCATCTATGTAGTCCTGTGCATAGACGACAGCTGTGGTTGCCTTTACAATGGCACACGCTACATCAATGAATGCTCTCCGGTTGATATCACGGTCTTCTGGCGTGTTGTCATCAGGCGCTGGCATAAACCGCTCGTTGAATATGGTTGCTATTGCTACATCCACTAATGCTGCTGCCTCTTCCATTTTTGTGGAACCAGCACGCCCTCCAACCCATGGGGCTGCAGCGTTTTGCTGCTGCTGCTGCTGCTGCTGCTGCTGCTGCTGCTGCTGCTGCTGCTGCAGCCGCGCATTTGGTGCCTGTGTGGCTGGTGGATCTGGCAGCAGCAGCTGCGACTGCACCTCCTGCTCCTCTATGCTGCCGTGCTGTGCTGTTGGGTACCTGCTCTGCTGCTGTTGCGACATGGCAGTGTTTGGCTTGCTGCTGCTGCCGCTGTTGCTGCTGTAAGGCAGCACCTGCCTCAGCCGTGCTTTGCGTGACTGGCAGCTGTAGTTCTGCGTAGTTGACATACACCTCCTGCGCAGCAACAAACGTGTGTTTCAGATGACCCTCCTGATGTGATGATACGAGCCATGCCTGTCTAGTTTCCACTTGACTGAACAGTGCACCTGAAGTACACTGAGGCCTGCTTGAGGCCTGCTTGACACGAGGTGCTGCCTCTCTGCCCTGCTGAGCTGCATCCGTACATTAAGGATGATGACAAATGAGACGTTTGGAACGCGTTTGAAACAGATTTGCGCTGCAGCGCAGGCTGTGCGGAGCGTCTCAAGCATTCGTAGGACCCAGCCCGCACCAGCATAGCTAGAGTGTTCAGCACAACCAACTTGCTAAGCAGCTTACCTTTCAATTCGGTATAAATTTTTAATTTGGAGAACTTCTGGAAGTGTAGACAACGGAAAGACGCTAGCGAGGCAGCCAAAGCTGATCGAGCTGGCTTGCCTTGTTTCAGCTCAAACCAGGCCAACAATGCATTTAACTGCAATGAAGCGTTCAATTACTTCAATGAATAGTACATCGGCATCGTGGCTTGAGATTCATATGGTTCGTATACGCTGCTTGGTCACCGCTGGTTCCGTCATGTCAGGCCTTCACCCTAGGGCTGTGCTGCATTGTTGCAGGTTGCCAACGCAATGTGCTGTAAAAACAGTAACTGGTCCAGCGGTATGCTAATCATCACAACCCAATGACGCAATAGACACTGCACGTGTTGCAGGGGCGTAGCCCGGGCTACACCAGGCTGTGCAGCAGCACTAGTGCTGGCGGCGTTCTTGCAGGGAGCCTCCTCTGTATCCAGTGAGAAAGGCAGTCCACACGACACGGAAATCTTCCCACAGGGTTGCCTGCGCCAACAATGAAACATGTAAAACGATACACGCCCATGTTGAACAACACAGACTATTTGAGAGAAGAGGAGTGGCCCACTCCTCCTTAGAAGCAAGAAGTCCCATTACTTGCATTATGTTGCAGAAACAAATGATGGACGCTCCTGCGGCAGCACAAACAGACATGAGCTGCGCAGCTCAGCATGCTGCAGCAGCATCCGTACGAAGCGCGGTTCCGATGCCGATGACAAGGTATGGCTCACAAAAAGACTATTTATTATATTATGCTGCAGCAGTAGCAGGGGCCCCGGGGTGCCACCTAACGACAGTGCTGCCTTGCAAACCCTTTCCATGCCTACAGGTATGTCAATCACAATATGCTATGCTGCCAGACAGCTTTGCCTGCATGGCAGCCGCTACGGGCCACACAGAGCATCGGGAGAGTATGGGCGGGGCTCTCCTGGTCGAGCATTGAAGGTGCGCAGCCTTGCATATATTGTCTAAACATGTTCGTGTTACAAGCTCCAGCAGTTGGCCCCATCGCTGCTGCCACAGGTGTGCCAGCATGAGCAGCGTCAGCCAGTGTGGGCGCTGTTGCGCGCAACAGGGCATGACAAAACGACTGACAACAGGCACTGAGGCTTTTGATGGCAACCCTTTAAATCATCTACAGGATGTTTGCGATGTTGCAGCACTCTGGAGCGGCAGCAGCTGGAGCAGGCATCTGGCCTGTCATGACCCGGCAATGCGCGTGCGGCCCAAGCTTTGCTGGCGAGCGGGGCTGGTACTGATGTCCTTCAGACGAGAGACATCATCATCATCATGTTACTCATCAAGCCAAAGCATCAACGCCATCGGCCCCGCGCCCCAATGGAGCGGCAACTACACCCTCGTGTTTGCAAGCATCACGCACACCCCAAGCCTTTTCAAAAAAATGAGCAATGAACCTAGACACCAGTAACCTAACAGAACCCCAAGCATCATCCGACACAAACCGCTTCACCTTCACCTCAGCATCTGTAATAGACAACAAGTTACGCAATTTTGACGAGAGACACAGGTAAGAAACAGTTGTTGTCACGCTGGGTTAACAAGTGCTGCCAGGTGCCCGTAGCACCTGGAGTCCTCAATGAGCCTCAGGCTCCTGAGGTCCCATGCCGCTGGGCTAACCCTTCCCTGCAGCTGCTGTGGAAGAGCTGCTGCCGTGCACGTCATTACTTGAAATCAGCACGTTGATGCACTGCACCCCTGCACCCCTGCACCCCTGCACCCCTGCACCCGACTCGAGATGCCATGCACAGGGCGTGCAGTGGCCTCAGGCGACTGCCCTGCCCGGGCGTGCTCATGTGACGCTGCTGCTGCCCTGTAAACCTTCTGTGCGCCTACAGGTGAGACATTGCATGTTGCTGTGTTGCCGTGAAGCTGGACAGCCGTGCCTGCATGGACAACCCACTAGGAGCGCTAGGGGCAGGGGGCCTTCTGGACCAGCAATGCTTGAAGGTGCGCAAATTTTGCTGTTTTCATGCTAGGCTGTCCATTTTTACAGGTGGCGAGAAGAGTGCGGTCAGATGCAAGCAAGAATCCAAGCAAGCAGTACAGCAACCACCTATCACATGTGATAGGTGACAGTGTACACTGTGGCCATATCCCACTGAGACAGCGACGCATAAAGTTCTTATGATTTCGTGCAGTATACCCTGCAGGGTATACTGCAGGGTATACTGCCCTGCAGGGTATACTGCCCTGCAGGGTATACTGCACGTTTAACAAGAGAACAATTTAAACATAATGGCATCATTCACTGGTTGACGGCGGTGGTGACTGCCGCAGTCACGGAGTGTGGTTGCGCGCATGCATCATGCAGTGCAGTGCATATGCATCATGCAGTGCAGTGCATATGCATCATGCAGTGCAGTGCATATGCATCATGCAGTGCAGTGCATGCTCACGGTTTGCCTGCTTGAGGAGGGGCGCGCAGGCTGCGCATATTGCGCAGCAGTAAGAAGATCTGTTACCCAGAGAGTTCTACACGGCGTAGCCACGCTTATTGGCTGTTGAGCTCAAGACGGACCCGATCAGCGTCACACCGTGTGGCCCTGTCAGGCTGGCATGTGCTCACATGTGCACCGTCAGTGCAGGACGTCCTGTCACACGGGATCCCTGAAACCGGGCGTTTGCAGGGGTGGCTTATATACATGAAGCACTCATCAGGGATGATTTTATGATAGCAGCATAGACAGTTTTAGACATACTGCACTGCCCGAAAGCTTTCCACTAAGCAAGCATCGGCACTAGATTCAGACCCACTTGAGGCGCAGCACATGTCGCAATCGTTCTGGGTGAGTTGTAAGGTTGTATCTGCGTGGTTTGCATGTACCTGCACGTGTTTAGCATCTGTCCAGCCACCCCATCGCCTGGACGACATGCACATCTACTGCTCAGCACGCCAAGCCGCAATATCGCCGTTATATATTTCAGGTATTGATTGGTTGTTGAAATCGGACAAACACGGTTGGACAGGCGTTCCGATGATGTGCAGCACAACCCGTCTGCCAGTGTCGCCTTGCAGCCTGCGTCTTATGCCTATGAAGTTGATGCAGATGTTATACCGGTGACATCTGATGGTTTGTTGTCTGCATGTCTGCCACAGAACGGACATGCCTCATTCACTTCCGGTGCAAGCCTTCGGTTAGTCCATCGCCCTCAGCGCTCCTACAGGGTCCGCTGGTGACATGTTTGGTTCCAAGTCACGTGATCTACGATTCAACACGCACATATGCGTGCTTTGCGTTCGCAGGTGAATGGATTGTGAAGATGACCGGGCCGGCACACCTGAAGCAGCTGCTGAGGAATCACCTGCAGACGCTGTTCAGGGCACGCTCACATGCCCCAGGAGGAAATCCAAGAGCAGAATATGCCAGGTCGGTTTCACGAGTATGTCTGCGTTCACGTCTAGCACTAGCAGCTACATCATGTTGTGCATGATGCACGACGCTGGAGATAAGCCTTATCGGTGCAGGCGTGTGCAAGCACAGCCCTGTCACAGTGTGACGACGCCCTGCCGGCACAGTATGCCTTGTTCAACACCAGCTGTTAGATCTGCCCGCCAAGCGTCATAGTGACCTCATGAATTGTGCAGAGTCTGCCTGACTCTCATGGTGGCCGGCATGGCAGTGACCTGCAGCCAGGACATACAAATTTCTGCCTTGTTGGGTGTCAAATCGGTTACAGATAGTGTGCATGCGCAAACAAATGGATAGTTGAATGAACTGATTAGCTAACATTGCTGCTGCGAATGTCGCCACTGCTGCCGCTGCTGCTGCTGCTGCTGCTGCTGCTGCTGCTGCAGGTGCTTGGGTGCGGCACCAGCTTAAAGAGCTTGCGCAAGACGTACTGCACACGGCTGGGTGTCTGCCCTTCTTGCATGAAGGTGAGTGCAGAACAATACCAAACAGAAGCCTGCTGCTGCTGGCTCGGCTGCTCTGTGGGACTGGAATAACTGCTGCGGTGTGATAGCTGCCCTGCTGCTCAAATCCCGCATGCATACAGCATGCATACCGTGTCTCAAAAGCCGCACGCATACCTGTTTGCAGGCCATCTCATCTGCAGCTGCTGTGCCCCCTGCTCTGTGTTGCGCAGGCGTCCAGTGTCCGCCTGCCAGGAGACAACTCGGAGCCCATGCGCTTCTGCTTCCAGTGCGGCAAGGTGCAGCCACTCACCATGTTTGAGGGAAATAAGAGGTGAGGCGCCTGCGCCAAACGTTGGCGCAAGAGAACAACAGCTGCTACCACAGCAGCAGCAGCAGCAGCAGCAGCAGGATGTGTGCAGAGCATGCTCCTGCACCAGCACCCTGCTCTGCACAGCATGCTGCCTGTATGCATTCAATGGTAGCACCGTACTGCACCCCGCATGGAAGTACAATCAGCCTTCTAAGCAGTGCACACACCTCTAGGTGAACATAACTTCTGTCGATCAAGCGACACATGCTTGTCGCAACCTGATGCTATGGACTAGAAAGAGTAGCACTACACTGCCGCGAGTGATTGTGCAGCCAGCACCTTCGACATACACACCCCTGGCGGTGCAGTAACACAGCAGCAGTCACAGCGCAGGTAGTTGTTGAGCAAGCACGCAGGTGTTGCTGTGTGCAAGAGCTAAATCAATCATGTGTGCTGCTGTTCTGATTCTGGCCCTGCACAGGAGCTGCAAAACCAGTCTGCAGAAGCGCCATGTTGCTCAGGAAGCAGATGGCGCCGGCCCTGCACTGCACAACAGCAGCAAGCGCCGCGCTTTCAGGCTCAGCAGCAGCACTGATGAGGCAGAAGCCCCGCAACTGCTGGCCGGTGACTGTGGCTGCAACAAAGCAGATGAGCAGGCACATGAAAGGCCATTGTTTGGTGAGCCGCGCGCTCAAGCTGCTGACAGCTGGGCCGCCATGCAAGTGGGTATGCAGGGCTATCAGCAGCAGCAGCAGCAGATGCAGCAGCTGCGATTGCAGAACCCCCAGCAGCAGCAGCAGCAGCAGCAGATGCAGCAGCTGGAATTGCAGAACACCCAGCAGCAGCAGCAGCAGCAGCAGCAGCAGCTGCTGCAGCAGCTGCTGGGGCTGCAAGGCTCCCAGCAGCAGCAGCTGGGGCTGCAGGCCTCACAGCAGCAGCAGCTGGGACTGCATGGCTCACAGCAGCAGCAGCAGCAGCAGCAGCAGCAGGGGCTGCAGGCCTCACAGCAGCAGCAGCTGGGACTGCAAGGCTCACAGCAGCAGCAGCAGCAGCAGCAGCAGCAGCAGGGCCAGCAGGTGGCCATGCCGTTACTGCCGGGATTCAACATTGCTGGAGGACAGCAGCATGATGAGACAGGCGCCACGCAACTGCTGGCCACTGACTGTGACCGCAGTGACGCGGCAGAGCAAGGATGCAGCAGACACTCTCCTGGTGAGTCAACTGCTCAGGCTGCTGGCAGCTGTGATGCCATGCAGCTGGGCCTGCAGGGCCCACTGCAGCAGCAGCAGCAGCAGCAGCAGCAGCAGCAGCAGCAGCAGCAGCAAGAGTTCGATTGCTGGCTTTCGGCATGGCTGGAGAGTGAAGCTGAAACTGATGCTCAGCAGCAGTCTTCCGGCCTTTGCCAGGCAGCAGCAGCAGCAGCAGCAGCAGATCCAGCAGCAGCTGAGGAGCTAGAGGCACTAAGTGCACTGCACCCTGCCAGCGCTCTGGTGTTGGGCCTGAAAGCGCCCTTTGCATGGTGTCGTGGGTCCCCTGCACCAGCTGCTGCTGCAGCAGCAGCAGCAGCAGCAGCAGCAGCAGCAGCAGCAGCAGCAGCAGCCATGCATACAGCCACAGTTCAGCCAGGCGGCATCAGTCAGCTGCAGCCGCCAGTCCAGTCGCTTTCAGGCCTTGGATCCCAAACACAAGCACCACCAGCTGCTGCATCATCGACACCAGGGCAGCTAGGCAGCATAGGTCAGTTGGGACTGCCAGCCTACTCGCGTTCGAACCTTGGATCCCAAACACAAGCAGCAGCAGCAACAGCAGCAGCTGCAGCGGAAGAGATGCCGGCAGCATCAACTGCACTGCAGCATGGCAGCATCAACCGGTGTGACCTGCCACAACAGCTCAGACCTAGCTTAGGATCCCCGACACAGGCAGCAATGGCGGCAGCAACAGCAGAGATGCAGGCAGCGTTAACTGCATTGCAGCCAGGCAGCTTCAGTCAGCTGCAACTGCCAGCCTACTCGCATTTGAACCTTGGATCCTCAGCACAAGCTGCAGCAGCAGCAGCAGCAGCAGCAGCCGAAGAGATGCCGGCAGCATCAACTGCACTGCAGCTTGGCAGCATTAACAGGTGTGAACTGCCGCAACAGCTCAGACCTAGCCTAAAATCCTCAACACAGGCAGCAATGGCGGCAGCAACAGCAGAGCTGCAGGCAGCGTCACCCGCGCTGCTGCCAGGCAGCTTCAGTCAACTAGGACAACCAATCCTGCCGGTGTTGAACTTTGAGTCCTCAGTAGCAGCAGCAACAACAACGGGGCTGCCCGCAGCATCCACTGCAGTGCTGCGCAGTGTTGGTCAGCCGGGATTACAGCAGCCGTTTGCCGGCAACCTAGGATCCTCGACAGCAGCAGCAGCAGCAGCAGCAGCAGCAGCCGCAGCAGCAGCAGCAGCACAGCCGCAGACAGCATCAACAGCACTGCACCACCATGGCAGCATCAGTCAGTTAGATCTGACAGCGGCCTTTGGTGTTGACACACACCCGGCTTTGCCACCAGCAGCAGCAGCAGCTGCTGCTGCAGCGCTGCTGCAAACCTCAAGCACTCAGCAGCATGGCTGCTGCAGTGGGCAGGGTTGTGTCTTGCCCTCACCAGCTAGATGCGGCAGGCCCATGACGCTGGCAGGCAACGCTGCAGCGGAGCAAGCAGCAACAACGGCAGCAGCAGCAGCAGCAGCAGCTTCTCCAGCAGCAGGAGCTCCAGGATGGCTGCTATCCGCAGCAGCAGCAGCAGCAGCAGCAGCAGCAGCAGCAGCAGCAGCAGCAGAGGCAGGGTCAATCCCAGCAAGCCACAGCACGATGGCCTGGCCTTCTGCTGAGTATGCATCTGCACTGCCTGCTGGCTTTCAGCTCTGCAGCCAAACTTCAGGCCAGAATAACGCTGCTGCTGCTACCACGCTTTCAGCTGGAGACGCAGAAGCAGCACCTTCTGCAACGGTGATTCCAACAGCAGCAGCGGCGGCAGCTTTTAATGGGCTGCTGTTGAGTGCCCAGCACGCAGCACCAGCAGCAAGACAAGCCGCAGCAACAATGAGGCCACTGCTGATGCCACCCGGCCATGCACTGCTGTCGCACTTTTACGCCCAGCAGCAGCAGCAGCAGGCGCAGCAGCAGCAGCAGCAGCAGCAGCAGCAGCAGCAGCAGCAGCAGCAGCAGCAGCAGCAGCAGCAGCAGCAGCAGCAGCAGCAGGTGATGCTGGGCGAGCCTCAGCTTGCACAGCTTGAGCAGCTAGAGAGGCTGGAGGTGCAGCTGAGGCAGCAGCAGCGCCGCATACGGCAGGCGCGGCTGCTGCAGCAGCAGCTGCTGCAGGTACCTGCAGGCTGCTTAGATGCATCCTGTGGCTCCTGCTCCATGTGTATGGACCTGCAAGCGTCTCAGCAAGAGGGGCAGCTGATGGTCTGTGACCAGGATCATTCTGTAACACATGCAGCAGTCCTGCAGCTGAGCAGCAGCTCACCAGCTGCTGCAGGGGCAGGCGGTGTAGCTCCAGGCAGCGCTTGGCCATCGCCACAGCAGCAGCAGCAGCAGCAGCAGCAGCAGCAGCCGTCAACAGCAGCAGCACGAACGTTTGTTGCGCAGCTGCAGCCCACGGCGCAGCAGCTGTTGATGCGGACCGTCAGTGACGCAAACAGCAGTGCTATCAGCGAGCAGCAGCTGCAGCAGCTGCTTGCGGAAGAGTTCACCATTGAGCAGCGGCAGCAGCAGCTGCAGCAGGAGCAGCAGGCGCTGCAGCAGCTGCTGGGGCAGCATCACAGCAAGGTTCAGCTGCTGCAGCAGAAGCAGCTACTGGAGCAGCAGCAGCAGCAGCTGCTGGGGCAACGGCAACCCATGCATCAGCTTGTTGGTGCAGCTGCAGGCCTTCCCACACTGTCACAGCTGCATCACCAGCAGCAGTGTGTAGCCAACAGTGTCGAATGGCAGACTTTAGCTTCTGTGCCTGGGCCGCATCAGGAGCAGCAGCAGCAGCAGCAGCAGTATCTTAGGCAGCAGCAGCAGTACTTTTGGCAGCAGCAGCAGCAGCAGCAGCAGCAGCAGCAGCAGCGCCTTCAGGAACGGGAGCAACTGTTGCAGCAATACATGCGTGTTTGTCCTGGGCACATGCAGGGCAGCCTGCCTTGATAAAAAGGCTGCGTTCATGTGCCAAAGCTTGGAGGGGTACAAAAATCTGCAGTAAGCAGTGATGAACTGTAGCAGGCTTGAGCACTTGCAGCAGCAGCAGCCTCCCCATCATTGTACCGCAGCCTGCTCCTGCATGCATGCTTAGAGTTCACGCAACAGCGTGGCAAGTTCAAGCAGCATAGGCATGCATTTGTCTATGTGGTTTGCGGGCTGCTGTGAGTGTGTTTAGTGGGGTTTTATACTGGCTCTGCTGGCAGCATGAATTGCGTGGCAGTTGCACTCCCAGAACTAGTGTTATGTGCTTACATGCATTGTTGCGCGCTTGCGGCACACATGTCTCTTTCAAAAGTGGCATTGAAGCTTTCGGTTGGCCAGCTGGCCATTCAACCAACATGTAGTCCTGCTGCAGAGTGGCTGCGGCATATCTTGTGTGTACTCGTGATGCTTGTGTAGTGCAACGGATTGGCTGAGCCGATCATCAGCCAAGCTAATACATGGCTCTTTCTCATGCTGCGCCGAAGGTGGAACCAGCAGGCTGGGCTGGAGGCAGCGCTGTGAAAGAGTTTGCATTTTGCATGTAAGCCTGTGAGCAACGTGGTCGGCAATATGATGTGCCCAACTATGGTAGTTACGCGATCTTGATGAGATTGGTGATATGGCTGACTTGGTTTTTGCTGGCTAAAACTGCAACTTGATGGGGCTAGGCGGCAACTTGCTATTTTGAGAGAGGATAGTTACATGTGGGGCCGTGCAGCTGTGTCAACTGTTTGGATGTCATGCAGACTGATGGTGCGCCACCCGTAAGCGTGCATGGCTGCTGTATTAGACTGATGCTGGGTTTGCTGGCGGAGAACTACGACAACGGCGCTGGTGGCAACGCATCGTACACTGCTGCTGTTCTATGAATCTCACGGCACGTTGCTCCGTGCAGGCCATGTTATGAAAGGATTGGCTGTGCGCACACCTGTGTGACCCACTGAATCTGGCACGCAATGGTTTCTGTGCTTTGTTGCTGGTTACGTTTGGGATTGCGAGACAACTTTTGAGACCTTTGATGGATAGTCATGTTTCAGGCGCATAATCATAATCAAAATCCTTGGCAGTTTGGGCACATGTGAGGGGCTGACGCTCCAAGGGCACTCAGCCTTCGATGCAGCCTCCTCTTGCATCATGGGGTAAGATACTCACTGCAACAACTACTGCCAATAACTACTGCCAAAGGTGGCCCACCGGATGTCAATGGCATTGACTGGGGTGATGCCGCAGTCTCCAAGGTTTTGGGTGTTGTTGGTTCGCCGGCTGAGTTTTGGTGTGTAGCATTGGTGTGCATTCACCACACCATAGAATATTTTCACGGGGTTCGCAGATCTTCGGGTCTATGCATACGTGTTGCTGCAGCTGCACACATACTTGAGGCTGCTGCTGTGTCGCTCTCGAGGCTTCAGCAGCAGGATTCACGGCCGGGTGGTATGCATGATGACAATGCGAGTGGAGGTGTCTGGCTTTACAGACACGCATAACACAACTGGTCGCTTGCCTGTTTACATGCAACCTTATGCATTCACTGGGTCACCACGTGCCTGGTGACACCCACCCTGGTGATTTGCGGTGACGTACCTGAGCAGCGCACTGCCCGAGATGTTGGTGTGCTTGCTGATGCTGCACACAACGGTGAAAGGTAAACACTGTTATATATGCAGGCACCACACTGTTGAAGCAGGTACGGTGCCATGCGCTTTGCTGGTGTTTGCTTTGCTGGTGTTCAAACAACAGCAAGTTCTCAGGCCATGGTTTACATGTGGTGGTTGGTGACACAGCAACACAATCATTGTCTGCTGACTGCCTCTGTTTGGGGGTGTTGTGTGGCTCACTTTCAATGCGGGCAAAGCTGGGTCGTTGCGCAGGTTTTGCTCACACCATTGTTGCACCATTCTCCTTGCTCTGATTGCGGCCGCTAGCAAGGACCAGTCCTGGCTGCAGGCAGTACATTGCAAGGTACACTATGTGTGGGCCGGTATGTGTGCTGCTCATTGTGGGTACTTTCTGTGGTTAACCTTGTGTGGATAAACTTTAGCTTGGATTCTGGCAGAACACTGCACTATACTTGTAAGTGTGCTAGCAAAGTGGGCATCGACTGTTGTGTAGTGATGCTGGTCATGCACTGCACGAGGGGCCGTTTTGCAGTGAGGGGAAGTGGGCATGATGCATGCGTTCTGAATGTGTTTCACCACCTGTACATATCACATCGTAATTACTTACGTAATTTATCGCTTTTACTTAATCTATGGCATACGCTGCGTTGCGGCGTTCCCAAGGTTTTAAAAGCATGTTGTTGCAGCGTATGCATGCCCATTCACCGCAGCCAGAAAGGCTGCCATGCCAGTTGTGCATCACATGACACTACTTTGAGGAACACACAACCTGCTTGTACCAACATGCCGATGTGCTGTGTGTAGTTGGCTGGTTGTTGTCAATAGCGTCTGAGGGTGGAGTGGCACAACTGTCCACTGCACAGGTATTTTGATATATCAGTCTTTGCATCGCCACCAAGCATTGAGTAGCAGCCGGCTTGCTGATAGCAAACGCCCGTGCCTGGACTTGCCACGTGATGCTGCAAGATGAGCACCCGCAGGCCCGTCCCTGTCTGTACACTTTTTGAACCAGGCAAGCTGTGTTGCTTGTGCTCGAGGACCTTGAAACTGTCATGAGTGGTCCTTGTGGCGCTTGCAATATTGCATTAATGTCTCCATGGGCCTGTGCACCCATTGTGTTTGTACACCGGGTCTGTACACCCTGCACCGTGCACCCTGTGCACCCTGCCTTTGCACCCTGTCAGTCTGTGCATCCCAGTAGCGCATTGTGCCTGTGCAACCCTTTTTGTGCTACTCACCCCAGGCAGCGTTGGCAGTGCTGCTGTGTTGACAACAGTTGACTGCAAGTTGCTTGAGTTCAATTAGTGTTTGTTTACACCTGGTTCCAGGCAGGTGATCGTTGTTGCTAGAGCGGAAGAAGCCTGCCTGCTACACAAAGGTGTGTGGTTGCAGGTGTGAAATGCAAGCTTTGATTTGCTACTTGTTTGAAGTTCAGGATTGCACTGTGGATTACATGCCACACACGTCGCTGCAGTTGCAGTGTGCAGAATCAACAGCCACATGTTTTATGGTGTATCTCAGGCTGAGTCGCGTAAAATTGCATTGTGCTTGGAGACTGCTGGTGTACATCCTTCTGGGTTTTGTATATCCCAACCCCCCGCAGATAGTTTATTGCATTGGAGCTGACAGACATCAGCCACACTACATAATTGCACATTTTGAGTGCCAGCATGCTGCATGGCTGGTCAGGCTGCAGCACGCAGGGCACCATGGCTAAAGGAGCATTTCAGGTATATACCTATAGATCATTCATGCGACTGTCTTGACTGAACTTGTCAAATGTGCGGCATGCACTGATCCAACAACACTGTGCTAGTGTTTCGACAATACTGCATATCAGCCTACCATGCATGACCGCATACGTATGGCAGTAATTGCCTTGCTTACACATGTGCTGAGGTGTTGCTGTGCTAGAGCGTGTGCAGGTTTGTTTGCCAGATGAATGACCAAACACCAACTAGTAGCACCAGATGCAGTTGCTGAAGCCTACAGGCGTCCTCTCCTGGTTGCTGCTCTACAAGGAAGTATCTTGGGCTCTCAAAAAAACCTTTCACTTGCGGTAGTGACATATGCACATGCATGGCGTAGCCTTGAACACATTGCTGTTGCACACTGTTGACATGCTTGCAAGTTGGTGCAGTGCGCACACTATGGCACGGCAAACACTTCTGGGTGTTACGCTACCATCGTGTTAGGGTTCGCGACGTCAACTTGCGCTGAAGCTGCCGGTTGATGGTCTGCCAACCGCTGCTCCAGCTCTCCCGCCCTGCTTTCCCCTGTTTGTGTCAGGTGACATGCAGTGGGAGATCCAGGATTGCTCATACAAAGTTTCTTTTCTTCCAGTTGATTGCAAAGGATCCGTTCACAAGGCTGAGCCTTTCCGTTATTGTGCGGTGCTTGCTGCAAGCATAGGCATGCATGCACATACATCAGCTGATGTGCAGGTCACCAGGCAGTGCCGCACCAGGTGCCACACCACACAGAGCGTATTGGAGGTATTTGCCAGTCGACGCCTGACTTCCTTCTGCTGGTAATGAGGTGCAGATATGTACGCAGGTCACAGCCTAGGCCTAGGCCTGGTGCCCGGTTCAAATATCTTAACTTGGAAGTTATACACCACAACCTTTCAGCGCCAGAGCCAGCTTCAGCCCTGCTTACATGCTGCAAAATGAAAACTCTCCCTTTACAACCTCGCCCGTTTGCCAAACACCGGCTCGCCAGTGACAGGATCATTGTGAAGCGAGAAAGGAAAAGCAACCTGAACAAAAGCAGAGACCAGTAATTGTGGAGGACTTCGTTTTGAGACGGACTCAAATTCATGCTGCTTATATACTGATGTGCATCGCCATTTGGGTGTTTGCTATCACCGACTTGAAGGTGCATCAACCTGTTTGGAATCATTTCAAACCATTGGTGTGCTTTCTTCAGTACGTGACAACAGTACGCCTCCGTCTGTTAGTGAAAAAGGCAGCCATTTATGAGACGTGCGTTACCTGCTGTTTGCTTCGCTGTAGGCCACCTGTCGCGTCATCAAGCTGCTGTCATTGGAAGCCCTGGCCAGGCTAGCAGCAGCTTGCTTAGAACCGTTCAAAGCAGTACTGAGTACTGATGCAGTACCAGTTCTGCCAAGCGCACGTTTCACGATACACGCGTGAAAAGGAGGCCTTAAAGTATTTTTTGCAACTTAAGTTGCAGGCTGCTGCTGCAGACCTTGCAACTGGGCGTGCTTACCTTTGGTCATCGCCCGCCGGCAGTGCAGCTCGCCACAAAGATACGAATCAAAGCAATTATGTTCTGCATTGCCGACCAAGCTCCGACAACACCTACATGATATTATATCACAATACAAGACGGTTGTGAATGTGTATTTCAGTTCGTACGCCGCATGCATTCGGCGAGCAGGGGATGCAAGTGACAGTGAAGGCGTGGGCGATAGTGGGATTGGTTGTGGCCTGCTTCATCTATCGCTTTCAGCCAACAAGATATTCCTGCCTTATGTTATTTGGCAACAATCCTTCGCTGGCATTCTGAAAACTTGGATCACAAACTCTCGTGAGTTGCTTTTACGCAGTCAACAGTCTTGCCTCCCAGGGAGATTGACGCATAGCATTAACACAATTTTCTACACTGTAGGTACACCCGTGCTACTGAACTATTAACCCAAAGCACCATGACCTACAGTCGGCAGAACAAGGCCTCGAGCCTGGGCCTGCCAGCAGTGTTCCTGCTGGCTGCATTGCTCTGCATCTTCAGCAGCTGCGCTGGAGCTACCTCCCACTCTTCGTTCACAGGTAACACAGCAGCTGCTCGTGACTTGCAAGGTAGCTGTGATGTGTCGACGTTAAAAGCAGGCGCCAGCTTCAGCTATGTATTGACCAATTGCACCAGGTACAGCCGATAGAACGTGCATGAATCTAGCGTATGCTTCAAGGAATGTCGCTGCAGCTTACCTATTCGTCAGTGCGCTTGTTCACGTTTGCGCCATACTTCACGAGAGTCCTCGGAGACTGTAGTCAGAGCGTGTACAGCACTGTCGACCCATCACCCCATAGGAACACACCAATGACAGCAATTTATGGAAACTTTTTGATGCGTGGACCGTGCACTGCAGCACTGCTACCAGCACTGCACAATGACAGCAACTTACGCCCAGTGGCACTGCAGTGGCAGTGCATGCATGTTGCAGAGATTTGATATGCGCAGCTCCAACCCGCTTGCGCATGTGCGGCATGCGCCAGGCATATGCAGTTGTTATGTCAGCCGAATAATGATCAGTCAATCAATCCTCCTTTTGCATTGGGCTTCTTACAGATCGTGAGCCACACCAGTCAGTGCCATCCGGGATGCCATAATGGTTGCAAATCAACAGGCCATACAGCAGGTCATACATGTGCATGGCTGCAACAACCATTGTCATGATGGCGATGGCATGCTCACTGCAACTCATGTGATCTGCAAATTCTTGCTGTAAACGTTGCAGGGGTCATCGGCACCCGCCACCTGTTGTTCACCTGCGGACCAGGACAGAAGCTGTCGAATGGTGCATGCACCAACTGCGCTGCTGGACAAGTGGGCAACCTCGACTGGTCTGCATGTGTGTACTGCAATGATGCCAGTGGCGTGGCGGCCTGCCTATCCTGTGGCCCTGGACAAGTGAAAGACATTGAAGCAGCCAGCCTTGCCGA
>RWJK01001094.1:0-18171 GCA_004335835.1 Scenedesmus sp. ARA3 | reverse complement strand
CCCTGGACAAGTGAAAGACATTGAAGCAGCCAGCCTTGCCGTTGCTGCTTGTGTGCCTGCACTCAAGCAGTGCGGCGCAGGGCAAAGGGCGGACTATGGCGTGTGCAAGAACTGCACTGCTGGACAAGTGGGCAACCTCGTCAGGTCTGCATGTGTGTACTGCAATGATGCCAGTGGCGAGGCGGCCTGCCCATCCTGTGGCCCTGGACAAGTGAAAGACATTGAAGCAGCCAGCCTTGCCGTTGCTGCTTGTGTGCCTGCACTGAAGCAGTGCGGCGCAGGGCAAAGGGCGGACTATGGCGTGTGCAAGTACTGCACTGAAGGACAAGTGGGCAACCTCGTCAGGTCTGCATGTGTGTACTGCAATGATGCCAGTGGCGAGGCGGCCTGCCTATCCTGTGGCCCTGGACAAGTGAAAGACATTGAAGCAGCCAACCTTGCCGTTGCTGCTTGTGTGCCTGCACTGAAGCAGTGCGGCGCAGGGCAAAGGGCGGACTATGGCGTGTGCAAGTACTGCACTGAAGGACAAGTGGGCAACCTCGTCAGGTCTGCATGTGTGTACTGCAATGATGCCAGTGGCGTGGCGGCCTGCCCATCCTGTGGCCCTGCAAAGGTCAAGTACACGGCCGCGGGCGCTTCAATAGCCACTAGCCATTGTGTGCCTGGCGAGTGCATCTGCTCTACTACAGAGCAGGTGTCTTATGGTGTTTGCTCCAAATGCGCAACTGGCAAAGTGGCTACACCCGACCGGCTTTCCTGCCAGTCTTGCCCTGCAGGTAGAACCGTCCAGGAGGGGGTATGCAAGCTGGCTGTGTGCCCCCCAAACAGCCTGACGAGAACTGTTAGGCGTGGGAGCAAGCCATTGGCTGCTCACCCCTAACAACAGCTTCAACGATGGAGTGTGTGCTTGAAGCAACACCATATTGATCAGGGATAGTTACTTGCAGTACGACATATGCAACATCTGGTCAATGGTGATGTGTTGTGTCGGCTTGTGAGCAAGCCAGTGACTGCTCACGCCGAACATCTCCATTGTTGAGTGCTGTGCTTGAAGCTGCACCATGTTGACTACGTTCTGAACCTTGTGGTTTACAACTGTGTGAAGTTTCTGGTCAGTAACAGAGTGCCTTGAGTTGTGGGTGCAAAGCAAAAAGGGTGAGGAGCATGCGTGAGGAGCATGTGTGAGGAGCATGTGTGAGGAGCATGTGTGAGGAGCATGTGTGAGGAGCATGCGTGAGGAGCATGTGTGAGGAGGAAAACTGATGGTTGATGGCGAAGTGCCTTGAGGCCTTGTTTGCTGGGAGTTGCAGGGGTTCAGGGGTGTTATGTGAAGTCAGCTGATGCTGCAGACACAGCTCTTGCGATGCACACCTGTGCGTTATGCTGTTGACAGACAAGCCGCACTTTCAGCGGTCTGCTGCCCTCAACAGCTGGCGTGCCGCCTGTACATATGGTGGCGTGTTTGTGAAGAGCAGTGTCATACAAGGTGTGTGATGCTATGCTTTGCGATCACAATGACACACTGGCGATGCCTGTTGGGAGCATGTCTCAGGAAAGGCGGAGACGTCTGAGTGCCAGCTCATCAACTGATGGTTTTGCGTGTAACCTTGCATATCTAGATGACGGCAGCATGCATGGTGGGGGCTTCCGGCCAACCGCTTCTGTGTTTTGTTTTAAGCCACGTTGGATTGGCCAAGTGGCTTGCTTGGTTTGCTGTTTTGTGATCCTGGCGTGCAACCTCTGTGGTAGGCCTTGACAGCACTTCAGTCCTTCTGGGTGCAGCTCTTTCTGGCACAGTGAGCAGGGGCCCACAGTTCTCAATGAGCAGTGTGCTACAGCCGAGATGTGTTGAGCTTACCTTGGTCATGCCAGTGGGGCTCTGCTCTGAAAACTGTGCCGACACGCACGAGACGGTTACATCATAACTGTTGTCTGCAGGTTTCGACCTCCAAAAAGTCCCTTGTTCTCCGCTGGTGGGCCAGTCATCTCCCTGTAGCAGCGCCTGGCCAAGCGCCTGCGACTGAGCCGGCATGCCACGCTAGATTGGCCATGTGGCTTGCATTACATTGCACAGTGTTATTTTGTGTTCAGGTTTCTGCAGCAGCAAGCTGCTGCAGGTCAGTAGAGAATTGAGCGTGTTGAGATGAGGTGTCAGCCAGGCTCGTGAACTGTCAACAGTGCAGGGTTTGCGCCATGCAAGAAGCGCAACATGCAGGCATCTGCTGCTCTGCAAGCACCTGCTGCTGCTGATGGTGCAAGCTTTGCATGGCAAACAGGTCCATCTTGCTGTTGGCGTTGTAAATGGCATTGGCAACCCAGTTGTTGTGCACGGAGGCTTCCCATCGTAAACACATCATCTGCTGGGGTTGATATGATTGAGAGGAGACTGTCACGCATCTGCTGTTCCCTTTGCTTTCCGTTGCTATCATCCTGCATGTGGCATCCCAGGCCGCATGCCCCTTGCATGTTGGAATGTTTACGGGGTCCAAGGCACCACAGCGCACAAATGTATTGCATCCCAGCATACGAAACTCTACTTTTACCTGTCGTGGTTGTTGAGTACTTGGCATGAGACCCCAGGCCTTTGCAGAACCCCGCGATTGCTTGGAGGCTATCCATGTAGCGATGACAGCTGTCGTCCTTTTCACACTCAATATGGTAGATTCAACACGTCAACATACTGTCAGGGGATTCTGTGCTGTCGTGTTGTTTTGTTGGTGGCATGTATGTATACCTCCACATTCGGTCGTTTCACACAAGGACTGAGGTGCAGAAGCATGTACAGAATTCCCTGTTGACAGCTTTCTTGCAAAGTGGTCTCATTGCCAGTGCAACCGGCAGAAGCTAACAGTTTCCCAGTAGCTGGGCTCGTACTCTGCAAGGCCTGCACAAGAGTCTGTCAGTGCAGCTAAGGAGTGCATGGCACTGGTATCGGTTGGTTTTGTTTGTCATAAGCAGCTCAATCATATCAGCATGGTTGCATGCAAGGGTGCAGCATGGTGTTACAATAGTTGAACTGTTGAGCGTGAGCTCATAAGGCGTTTGGCCAAGCGTCCTTGTCTGATTGGACTTGCAAGTGCTCAAGCCACATAGATTGGCCAGGTGGCTTGGCACTATTGCGTGCTCCAAGTTTTTGTTGGAATTAAAATCTTTGTTTCAGCAAACGATATGAGCTGTAGTGGGAACCAATGCTATGTCTGGTTGCGTTGTTTGCATGGTTGTGGCAGTGACAGCCGTGGTCGTTTCCATGCTCTGCAGCTGTCTGCCAGCATGCCTCACCTTTTGCAAAAGACCTTTCCCAAGTGCCGTAGCATTGCAGCAGCAGTACAAGCTGAGGGTTACGCCAGCGTGTCAGCAGTGTAATGCATTTGCATAAGCTGATGTTCAAATCTTCAGTGTGTGTGCTGCCTGCATTACGTGTCATACTGCCGGCCTGTGATAGTAGCTTTGACTAGGATGCATGCATCAGTGCATGTCGTTGCACCTCGTATGGGAGGCAACGTGCTGCTGCTGCACATGCCCGGCGCCAGTGGGAAAGCCAGATGATGGCTGCAAGGGCTTCCATGTATGTACCATTCTGTGGTTATAGCCATTGCATGCAATGATGCGTCACAGCTGCTC
Source organism: Scenedesmus sp. ARA3 (assembly GCA_004335835.1). Taxonomy (NCBI): domain Eukaryota; kingdom Viridiplantae; phylum Chlorophyta; class Chlorophyceae; order Sphaeropleales; family Scenedesmaceae; genus Scenedesmus; species Scenedesmus sp. ARA3. Next base: position 14,550 of record RWJK01001094.1, on the reverse strand, counting down.
GGCCAATCTAGGTTCTGCAGCCTGATCACAGTTGGTTCAATTCTCCTAGCGTGCAGGAGGGTGCGTCCGCTCGCCTTTGTTAACAAGCGATGCATTTGCAGTGTATCTTACAGCAGTACTGCCAGTCGAAAACTGTATCCGGCCGTTACCTTGCCGTCTCATGCACGTCACTGCTTGCTACTTCCTTAGACTTTGAATACTAGAGCTGCTTCAGCAAAGAGGTTGCTCCCTACTATGCGTCGCTTGAGCTCAGGACAGCAATCAAACTGACATGCTCAGCCAACCATCACTACCCTGTGTTGCAAAACTTGAAGCCTGTCATCCAATCAGACATCAGTGCATACCACTGAGTTCAGTCAAGCTTCAAAGGTTGTGGTTATATCCAGCGGTGCTACTGCCGTGCGTGATGTAGCGACAGTGCAAACATTTTGCAGTTCGGACACTCAGCTGTGACAGCTATAGCTCTGTAAGTTTTCTGCTGCGGAGCCAAGCTTCTAGGAGTGCAACCTTGCCTGAACACGCCTCGTCACCGTATATCAGCTTCTTATGCTTTCTACAGGCATTCTTGATACATCGTACCCTCATTGGCTCTGAGCATGAGCCTGCATGCACTCAGTGGCTAGCCTGGCAGGCACTGATCAGTTGATGAGTGTGCCCTGTCCTGCAGCCCACTCATACATGATTCTGCAAGACCAGCCAACCAGCATTGTAGCTTATATGAAGATTCCCACCTGCTTATTATTGCAATGGATAGACTTTTGAATGCCCCACACTCTCCGCCACTGAAATTTCAGTGTTTAAACACGGCGTCTTCCAGAGAAGGTGCCAACGAACACTTAATGCGTGCCCGTGATCACATAAAACAAAACGTTTTTAGTGTTAATAGATTGGCTTGCAACACGAAAGCGCCCAGGTTGAGGAACAAATGTGTCGGCAGATCGTATCGTGCTGATTGATCATGCTGCAGAGCTTGCCAAAAGATCTGATGTGCGTCCAGTGTCACGCGCGTTCACTTACACAATTTCTAAGCTCAACCTCAAATGTACTCTCAAGCCGCGGTGATCAATCGCAACGGCTGCCTGAATTTCGTCAAGCAGCTCGGTCAGCAAGTCGTGCCGAAACTGTGTGTGCGAGCGTCCTGTCGCTGAAAACATACAACAGCCTATTCGACACATTTAAACCTTCAGAATTTGCACCACCATGCCAATATGTGTGCAAGCTGGCGCTTTCCTGAGATACTGTTGTGCAAGTACTTTGCTTGTTGTTGCCCTGCTCCTGCTCCCTAGCAACGTGATTGGGGGCGAGATCGCAGCATCAGCAGGTGGGTAGATGGTTTGCTGAATTGAACCAATATGGTTGCTTTGCCCCAGCAGATGCCGTGGTAGCAGCAGCAGCACCAGCCGGGGCAGCACCAGCAGCAGCAACAGACGTGCCACAGCTCAGCTACAGAGTAGTACAGCCAGCCCACTGTGCTGAGCCAGCCAGCCAACCAGCCAATTTGGCCGGCACAAGCAACAGCAGCAGCAACTTCACATTCATGACATAGATTTTGCCACAGCCAAGGTTGACTGTTCACCGGCTGCTGTTCAACAGTGTCTTTATGCAACACACAATGCGTCTTTCAACGCCTCTTTCTTTACTGAGTGTGTGGCCACGCTGTAAGATGCGAGGGCTGTAAGTTGGGAGTTCTTGGCAGTGCTTCGATCACGCCACAAACCCTTTGTTCAAAGTCTGAGATTGTCGCTTGGCTGGAACGCTATGATAAATGTAGTTGCAAGAACGCCTGGCCTTGCGCAACTCATGACGGCAATGCTACTTACCATTGTTTTGTGTTGTACAAAGAATTGCATGTAATCCTGACATTGAGGCGCTACTCAGCTCACAACACCTTCAAATTGTCTTGTCATCTCATGACATGTCGGAGATGCATCTCTGTTTTTCTATTGAGAACAGATGTTCCGCTTTTCTGCCCGATGCTGCAGGGCTGCTGAGCGCACGCCACCTCCTCAAAGCTGTCTGTGATGAAGGCAAGGTGGCAGTCGGCCGCACAAGCGTAGTAGATACTGACATGCAACGATGCTGCTGTAAAGGCACCTGCATTCTCTTCTGCCTGGTAACAGCAAAAGCCATCTGTGCTGCAATCCCGCCTTCTCTGCCAAATGCTGCAGGGCTGCTGAGTGCACGCCACCTCCTCAGAGCTGGCTGTGATGAAGGCAAGGTGGCAGTTGGCCTCACCTGCGTCTACTGCCCATCAGGCAAGGTCAAATGGCCCGCGGGGAAAAACAGCAACGGCGTGTGTGTAAACGCAGCCATCCACTGCGACGAGGGCCAGCGTGGCAACAACGGCGTCTGCGCCAACTGCCCGGACGGCATGGTGCCCAACGCCGTGCGCAACAACTGCGTGCACTGCCCTCTTGGCCAAGCCAAAAAGCCTGCTGGTCAGTCCCCCAACGGCGAGTGTGTTGGGGCTGATCAGGTCTGCCACAAAGGGCAGTGGGTGGATGACGGGGTGTGTGCTAACTGCCCAGCTGGCAAGGCCCCTACTGAAGATCGCACCGGCTGTGAATACTGCCCCGCTGGCCAGGTGAAGCACCCGCCCAGCACTCACATAAACGGTGTGTGCAGGAGTGCAAGCAAGATTTGCGATGTGGGGCAGATTGGCAGCAATGGTGTCTGCACCAACTGTGGCGTCACCTTGGTTCCTAACTCAGGCCGCACCGCCTGCGAAGCCTGCCCTATCGGCACCATCAAGAATCCACCCGGAACAAACGCCAACGGTGTCTGCGTTGATGACAACCCGACTGCAGTTGTATGTGATTTAGGGCAGTGGAACAACAACGGTATCTGCACCGACTGCTCGGCTGGAAAAGTCCCAAACACTGCTGGCACAGGCTGTACGTACTGTCCTGCTGGCCAAGTCAAGGACCCTGCTGGAGAAAACAGCAATGGCCAGTGTGTCTGCACCAGCATCAGGTGCACCATATGGCAGATTGGCTTTGAAGGAGAGTGTTCTGCATGCACTGGTAACCAGGTGCCTAATGTTGCGCGTGCAAACTGTGTGGACTGCCCTGCTGGCAAAGTAAAGGATACCTCCGCCACCAGTATTGCTGCCGTGTGTGTTGATGCAAGCATAAAGTGTGACATAGGGCAGATTGCCAGCAGCGGTGCCTGCGCCGCATGCCCTGCCGGCGAGGTGCCAAATGTTGCACGCACCGCCTGCGAATTCTGCCCTGCTGGCCAAGTGAAGGACCCTGCTGGAGAGAACAATGATTGCCGATGTGTTAGCGCCAGCACCAAGTGCAGTCTGTTTCAAATTGGCGCCCTAGGGGTGTGCAGCACATGCCTTGGTAACCAGGTGCCCAATGTTGCAAGTGCAAGTTGTGAAGACTGCGACGCTGGCAGTGTCAAGAATCCGGATGCAACCAGCTCAGCTGCTGTTTGTGCTGCTGCCAGCACCCAGTGTGACGTAGGGCAATTTGCCAGCAGCGGTGCATGTGCCGACTGCCCTGGTGGCAAGGTGCCTAATGCTGCGCGTACTGCTTGTGAGTACTGCCCTGCTGGCAAGGTAAAAGTCCCTGTTGGTTTGAACAGCGACGGCGCTTGCGAGTTTGCTGAATGTGTCTGTACTGCATCTGAGGTGGGTCAGAGTGGGGTTTGCACTGCTTGCAACCTAAACTCACTGCCTGATGTGGACCGCATAAGCTGTAATGTATGTGCTGGTTTAATCCAAGACGGCGTATGCAAGCCGACGGAGTGTAAAAGCATCTGAGTTTTGTGCTGGCATAAGAGTGTCCTGGTTGTGCGCAGGCCTATCAGGTTTGTGTATGCACATGAGGATTCAGTCTGCGTGCATCTGATAGTTCAGCCAGCAGGCATGTTTCCCATGTGCCGAGAAGCCCTTGCACGCGGTGCAAAGCCCTTTGCACGCACCACCAAGCCCATCACATCTGTTGCAGAGCCCTGTCAGGTTGGCAGAGCCCTGTTGTGATGACATAGCCCTGACCGCTATGTATGGCAAAGCAAGGGGGCATGTGGCGTGCAGCTTGTTGCTGCTGCAGTGACAAGGTGTGTCCTTTTAGCTTGCTGTCACTACTGATAAACTCACCATGTCCCTTTCATTGCTGAAATGTGGCGTCACTCGTGTACATGCCGCTTGGTGTGAGGTTCAACAACGTTTCGTGAAGCCAGCCTTACTGACAATGTGTTGTTGCTGTTGGGCACAGGTTCTGAGCATCTTTGGCAACTTGTCTGGGTATTGTGATGAATGCGAGGTTCTTAATGTCTTCGACTGCCAGCAGCAGCTGCTGACTTAAGTACCATCTCATGATCAGGGCTGAGCAGCATCACAGTGAAAGACTGCTTTCGGAGCAGTGGAGGGACATACTTCGTGTTGTGCCAAATGCTGTAGCTGCCCTAATAGGCACTCAGTTTGTGAGCAGCGGCAAACTATGTTGAGGTGTGAGCGACAGTGGAACCTGATGAGTGGCCTGCTGGGAGATTTTCTGAGGCAAGCCTCTTGGGGGGTGTGTTACTTCCTGCAAGATACATGAATTATTCATGTTACCTGTTACGTATACAATCGTCCTTGTACATGGGGATGCATGCAGCAATCTAGTGCTATATGCTTTTAGGTAATACTTTCTACTAGAATGCGGTGCTGTGCGCACTGTCCACAACATCTTGTAATACTATTGCCAATAGTCTATTGGTACAGTGCTGCGCCATGAACTCGCTGCAAGCTCTGATGCTGTGCAAGCTTGCCGTTAAGGGAGAGTTACATTTTGTTAAGTGTGATGTGTTAAGTACCGTCTAGTGGCACAAACAATTAAACAGAAACAGCAAGGCCAGCACTTGACGATGGATTCTGCGCCAGTAGCAACTGTCTGATAGTTACAAGGTGGCTGCAATTTCATGGTGGACGCAATCACATGGGGGCTCCAAATGTTAATGTACAAATGGGCTGCCATAGGAAACATTCTGCATACCTTGCACACGCCATTGACAGCATTCTGTGTGAGCGCACATCTGTAACAATGACAGCAGACGCTGAGCGGGACTGAAGTCACGAGGAAGCTCCCAAAAACGTAGTATACAATCCAAACTTGTGCCAGGCCCGTCAGACACAACATAGGTGTCCCACACCCAATGCAGCCAGTCAGCAGACTGCATCAAGCCGTCTGAAACCTCAGCAACAACTACTGTCATGAGCAGCGCCCTTGCACAGAGTGGTGCCAGTCGCAGTGACTTCAGCAAGTCACCACCACCTGATGGGCTCAGTGCTGCTGGTGGATGCTCATGCATATGCTGCAATCATGCTGTTCATTGCTTTGTAACATACTTAGCACAGTGTACGCCACACACCTGCTTCATTCCACTGCCCTGTGTCGAACACAATGTGAGCCACATGTCATGCACCAGGCATCATATCCGTGCAGCTTCAGGTGAACAGGACTGCGCGACAACCTTTTCAGTTGTACCAAAAGACATCCACAAACACTAATGTGAGTGTAACTGACCGGTCCGAGCCCCAAGGGTCTCCACACGTCCTGCATGCAGGGAGCCACACATTGCACACGCCCTGGTGGCCTGCACAAGTCCCGCATGCAGCACGCACTGAGGGCCTTCACAAGTCCCGCATGCAGCAAGTCCCGGTGGCCTTCAAACTTCCTGCATGCAGCAAGCCCCGGCGGCCTGCACAAGTCCTGCATACAGCAAGCCCCGGCGCCCTGCATACGTCCTGCATGCAGCAAGGTACATATGCCCCTGCAGCATCTCACAACACCCGCATGCAGCAAGCCCTGGTGGCCTTCACAAGTCCTGCATGCAGCAAGCCCTGAAGGCCTTCACAAGTCCTGCATGCAGCAAGTCCCGGTGGCCTTCAAACTTCATGCATGCAGCAAGCCCTGGTGACCTTTACAAGTCCTGCATGCAGCAAGCCTCAAATGCCTTCACAAGTCCTGCATGCAGCAAGCCTCGAACGCCTGCACAAGCCCGGCAAGCATCGAGCCACGAGACCCTCACAAGTCCTGCAAGCAGCAAGCCCTTTAAACCTTCATAAGTCCTGCATGCAGCAAACCCCGATGGCCTTCACAAGTCCCGCATGCAGCAAACCCCAATGGCCTTCACAAGTCCCGCATGCAGCAAGCTTTGAATGTCTTAACAGGACCCGCAGGCAGCAAGCCTCGAATGCCATCACAAAGCCTGCATGCAGCAAGCCCTGAAACCCTTCACAAGTCCTGCATGCAGCAAGTCCCGGTGGCCTTCAAACTTCCTGCATACAGCAAGCCCCGGCGGCCTGCACAAGTCCTGCATACAGCAAGGTGCAACTGCCCCTGTAGCATCTCACAACACCCACATGCAGCAAGCCTCGAGGGCCTTCACAAGTCCCGCATGCAGCAAGCCCTTAGAACCTTCACAAGTCCTGCATGCAGCAAGCCCTTAAAACCTTCACAAGTCCTGCGTGCAGCAAGCCCTGAGGGCCTTCACAAGTCCTGCATGCAGAAAGGCCCAAGGGCCTGAACAAGTCCTGCATGCAGCAAGGCACGATTGCCGGTAACATCGCACAGCACCCGCATGCAGCAAGGCTTGAGGGCCCTCACAAGTCCTGCAAAAAGGCAGCTTTAAGGTGCATATGTAGTTGGCCACAGCACAAACGAATGTTGTTCACGGCGCGCAAAGCTGCAACCCAAGGGAAGTTCAAGATGAGCACCCAACTGTACAATGCATCAGGGTATGTCAGTACGACTGTTCAATGCATATGAATATGCCATTGCGATTGTGAGAAGTGCGGTCCTTGTGTCCAACTGTCTATCTGATGGACTCCTTTCTGCTGATGGATGCATGCATACCTTGCAACTGCGTGCTGCTCAACGCTCAAAAGCAGCACACGGTACGCCACAGGCATGCTTACAGGTCCGCACTGTGTCGAAGTGAGTAACAAACTATTTTGTATATGTGCTGAATTGAACAACACGGCATGTGTACGGCATCACTTTCTTGCAGGTGTAGGTGGGCTGGCCTGGTCTGGCACGACCACCTGCTTGATGATACTCAGCAACAGCTGCAGACATACTTGGGTGCAAGTGTACCGTCCAGGCCCTCACAATTCCTCGGCTAGCAGCACAGCTTTGGCTCGCGTGGAAATCACGCCGCGGATCATTGTGCAATTGCCAGAGGACAATTGCCAGAGGACAACTGCCAACAGCAAACAGCTGCCCGCGGACAACTGCCAGCGGACAACTGCCAGAGCACAGCTGCTGGCTTTGTGCAGGCAGGCATCTCTTGAGGTACTGCGCACTTGTGAAGTCATCGCACATACAATCCGCCTCCATGCCTGCCAGTAGATCCTCAACAGCAGCACACCTGCAGGCGCAAGTGTGAGTAAATCCTCAAACGTCGCCATGCTCGAAACACCCCCCAGGCCATGCTGCAGTGCACCATTTTGATCCACACACCAGAACCCTGCCGCCCCGAATAATGTAGTGGCAGGTTGGTAGTGGGCGACAGGTTGAAAATAGAAACGCCATATAATTGAGTGCCCGGCACAAGGCTTGCAGATTCAGGCCCTCAGGTGAGCCTGGCAGTGCAGATTGTGGTGATGATAACGGTGTGCCTGCGATGGTGTTGCTTCAAGGCAGATAGTCTCTGACATTGCATGGCAGCTCCATGGGCAACACAGCAGAGAACAAAGTACATCAACCATACGGCATACATGCCTGACACGGTTTGTGCATCAGCAACGCGCGTGCTCTGCCGCTCCATTCATTGCTGGGTCTGCACAGAGCATCATGCCGCGTCATCACCATAACAGCAGCCATGCACAAGGCAGCGGCATCAGCGCTGATGTTGTGCCAGGCGGCAATAAATCACACTTCGGTCCACTTGAAAGCCTGAAAAGGCAAACGATCTGTGCACATGGCATTTGGTACAGCTGTCCCCTGCTGCAGATGCAGCATGATGTTGTCAGCAGCTGTCATAGTGCAGAGTGCAGCCGTAGCGGTAACGGGCGCATTGACCGCGCTCACCAGCAACTCAAGCATTACAATACCACCATAGCTGCACACGCACAACACATGTGTGCAGTCAGCACCATGCAATGCTATGTGTTTAGTGTCATATAAACCGCGGATGCAGGACCACCTCATGTGGTGGCATTGCAATCATACCATCATACTGACAACATTCTGGTACGGGTAGCAATGAAGTGGTCTCGTTGTATGGCTGGCCAACCACGTTCCTAAACGCCTTAGTAACAACCATTCCGCCCTAAGCGCGTGCAAACAACAGCAACACAATGCCATAACCAATCACACTTTTGCTGACTGCTGACCCATTTTGCTCAGTTTCCTGCAACAACGTTGGGTTTGACCGCCAGCTGGCTCAGTAATCCTGCAACAATGTTGGTTTGACTGCCAGCTGGCTGCCTGTGCAGCACCACGACTACACAAGTGTGACTGCCAGCTGGCTGTGCAATCCTGCAGCACTTTAATATTCCCCCTGAATTGACAACCACATTACTTTGACTGCAAACTGTGTACCTCTGTGCAGCATCACGACAACATAAGTGTGACTGCCAGCTTTGAGTGCGGCCCCTGCCGCACTAGAACAATCCTTTCTTCAACTACGACACCATTGGTCTGACTGCCAACTCTGTGTCTCTGTGCAGCACCATGACAACAGAAGTGTGCCTATATGCAACACTACATCAACAATACAACACCACAAGTGTGACTGTCAGCTGGCTGTTCAGAACTGCAGCACTCGGAGACCGCAAGTTTGACTGCCAAGCACTCGGACACTCGGCAACACGTCAACAACACAAGCAGCCTCAGGGCAAAGCTTCAGGTTCAAAAGCACAGCTGTGCTGCCAGCGCACAAAGCTCAGCGATGCAGGCATCACAGCCAACACGGATGGAACAGCCTAGCAGTGCCGGCTGTCAGCAGAAGCTAAACCCGGTCACCGTCTTTGGCAAAGATAACATATACCCCACTCGACCACAGGAGCACACACAAAAGCTGTCGAAACGCACACCTTTGCTGCTTGCACTTGTTGCACTGTCCAGCAGCCACAGAGCACGCATGCAAAATCAGGCTGTCAATTGCTATGTAAGTCACTGCCGATATCTGTGCTAATGCTTGGCACACTGCAGCACTGCTTCACGCAGTATTCTTAGCCCAGCAACCAGAGGCCTATCAATGCAGCCTTTTCAAAGTGGCGGCCAGTCCAGCGCCTGCCCAAGATGGTTATGCATGTACTGCTGCATCAGCAGCTGCTGCTGCTGCTGCTGCTGCTGCTGCTGCTGCTGCTGCACCTGCTGGTGCTGCTGTAGCTGCGACAGCCGCTGCTGCCATGATAATGGCCCAGATGGAGCAGCGACAGTCTGCAGAGACGCACTTGGAAGATGCTGCTGCTGCTGCTGCTGCTGCTGCTGTTGCTGCAGTACTCCAGCTGAAGCAGCAGCAGCAGCAGCGTGCAAACCAACGCCCTGTAAGCACTGCTGCTGCAGCTGCTGTTGCTGCTGCTGCAGCTGCAGCTGCTGTTGTTGCTGCTGCTGCTGCTGCGACCCAGGTAGGGCAGCCAACATCTGCCATCCTGCATCGTACGGTACCTGCGGCTGCTGCTGCTGCTGCATGTGTGACAAAAGTGACTGCTGTGGTGACAGTGTGGGCAGCTCTGCAGCATCAACCAGCAGCTGCTGCATGGGCTGCTGTTGGTGTGCCAGCTGCTGCAGCAGCAGCTGCACCTTGCATTGGTGCTGCCCCAGCAGCTGCTGTATAGCCTGCTGCTCCTGCTGCAGCTGCACCCGCCGCTGCTCATAGCCGACCTCATCTGCTAGCAGCTGCCGCAGCTGCTGCTCGCCAATGGCACTGCTGTTGGCGTCACTGACAGTCCTCATCAATTGCTGCGCCATTGGCTGCAATTGCACCGCATTGAGCGCAGGCTGCTGCTGCACTGGCGGTGGCAGCCAGGCACCAGCTGCTGCTGCTGCTGCTGCTGCTGCTGGTGCTGCTGCTGAGGGATTGAGCTGCTGCCTGCTGCTCCGCAGCACGCCTCTCAAGGAGCAGCAGCTGCTGCCCCAGCGGTGAGACTTGCTGTTTCAAGCAGGTGCTGGGTGACCCGCACAATGCATCCATGCTTGCAGGCACCTGCACCTGCACCTGCAGCAGCTGCTGCTGCTGCAGCCGCGCCTGCCCTACCTGGCGCTGCTGCTGCCGCAGCTGCACCTCCAGCCTCTCTAACTGCTCAAGCTGTGCAAGCTGCGGCTCTCCCAGCATCACCTGCTGCTGCTGCTGCTGCTGCTGCTGTTGAACCAGCATGCGCAACAACAGTGCATTTGGGCCTGGCATGAGCAGCGCAGCAGCAGGTGCAGCATGCTGGGCACTAGGATTCAGCCCATTGCAGGCCCCTGCTGCTGCTGCTGGTGCGGCGGCAGCTGGCAACAGAGCTGCGTTGATAGCTGCCGCCCTTTTACCAACTGCTGCAGATGCAGCCGCGTTAAGCTGGCCTACGGTGTGGCTCGCAAGCTCAAAGCCAGCAGGCGGTGCAGGTGCAACGGCAGCATGCTGTGCGGTTGTGCTGTGGTTTGCTTGAAATGCAGCTGCCCCAGCAGAGGCTACTCCTGCTGCTGCTGCTGCTGACAATGTACAGCGCCTGTTGATGGCAAAGGGCGCTGGCGGCCCCAACTGGTTGAAACTGCCCCGCTGCAGTGCATTCTCTGTTGCATGCACCTCTGCTGCAGCTGCGCTTAGAAGTTCTGCGCTGCTGGGAGACTGCTGCTGCAGTTGACTGATGTTGTGTAGCTGCAGGGCATCTGATATTGCCTGCAGCTGTGCTGTCGCTGCTGCCTCTGGTGGGGATACTAAGCCCTGGCTTGACTGCTGTGGAGCTTCCAGTCTGTTGATACTCCCCAGCTGCAGTGCAGTGGGTGCTGCCTGCACCTCTGCTGCTGCTGCTGCTGCTGCTGCGGCTGATGACAGGTTTGAGTCCATGTGGCTCTGCAGCCCCAGCTGACCTGTATTGTCCAGCTGCAGAGCTGTTGACGCCTGCATATCTGCTGTTGCCCAAGCAGCTTCTGCTTGTGACGCCATGTTTGTATCAGCAGTGGCCAGCAGTTTCAGCTGCCTGGCGCTGCCTAGCTGCCATGTGGGTGATGCTGCCTGCAGGTCCGCTGCTGCTGCTTCTGTAAAAGTGCCAAGGTTTGAGCTCAAGTGGGCTGGCAGTGCCAACTGGCCGATGCTTCCGTGCTGCAGTGAGGTTGATCGTACCTGAACATCTGCTGCTGCTGCTGGTGCTGGTACTGGTGCTTCTGCTGGTGGTGTAGCAGCAGCAGCTGCTGCTGCTGCTGCTGCTGCTGATGCTGCCGTTGGCTGAAGACAGCCTAGCTGATGCTGCTGCTCATCAGTTTCGGCTCCATCTTCTAGCCATGATGCCAGCTATCAAGATCCTGCTGCAGCGGCTGCTGTCCTCCAGTGCCTGCCAGCTCTAGCAGCAGAGGTGTCACCACATCCTCCGGCAGCAGCTGCTGCCGCTGCTGCTGCTGCCGCTGCTGCTGCTGCTGCTGCTGCTGCTGCTGTGAGCCCTGCAGACCCAGCTGCTGCTGCTGCTGTTGCTGCCAGCCCTGCAGGCCCGGCTGCATGGCGGCCCAGCTGCCAGCAGCCTCAGCCGGCCAATCAGCAGGAGAGTGCCTGCTGCCTGCCTGCTGTGCGGCGTCACCACGATCACCGTCACTAGCCAGCAGCTGCTGTGATGCGCCTGCCTCCCCTGTGCTTCCGCTGTGGCTGCCCCTGCAGGTGCGACGCTTGCTGCTGGTGTGCAGCGGTGGGCCTGCATCGTTGGACTCGGGCGCAACGTGGCGCTTCTGCAGACTGGCCATGCAGCTCCTGCACGCGCAGGATGAAGAGCATGTTGTCAACACATATCAACGGAGCGTGAATTGGAAAACGATGGGGTTTTACTGCATTCTGCAGCTGCTGAGCTACATGTGACATGCTGCTCCTGCGCTGCATATGAGCAGCATTCAGAATCATGAGTATCGCAGCTGTTGAGCTACCGGTGAACTCATGCTTTCCAAGGCTGCTTGTTTGCAGCACCAAAGCTACAATCATGCACCTAGACAGGATGAAGCATGCTGGGCAGGTTAGGCAGCTGGTGCAGGCGCTCTTCACTGTGCAGCTGGTCTGCATCATCACGCTGCTGTTGTTGCCACCGCTGCTGCCACTGCTGGTGATGTGATATGATGCCAGCCAAATTGCACAGTGCGCCTCACCTCTTATTTCCCTCAAACATGGAGAGTGGCTGCAGCTTGCCGCATTGGAAGCAAAAGCGCATGGGCTCCGAGTTGTCTCCTGGCAAGCGGACACTGTGCGCCTGCACCAACACAACCGCACATCAACAGCAGCAGATGCCCTCATTCAGCAGCAGCAGAAGCGCGTGAGCTGGGTTCCTTCACTTAGCTACACACACATATGAACGGCAGATGCAGACAGCCAGCAGCAGCAGAAGCATCTGAGCTGTGTGTTATCTCCTAGCACCTTTGAACCTGGCACAGAGCAGAAGGTTTGCACACAGCAGATGCAGCTGACACAGCAGATGCGCAGCTGACACAGCAGATGCGCAGCTGACACAGCAAGTGTTGCTGGCATATTTCCTGGTTTGCTGCTGCAAACATGCACTGACTGCTGTGATTGCCAGCAGCATGCTGCGTAACTGCTTGCTCGCAGCATGCTGCTTTGCTGCTGGAGTGCTGACGTCCATGCACCACCATATTTTCTGCACACTCCATGCAAGATGAGCACGTCCCCAGGGAGAGGATAGTACAGGTCCTGCCTGCGCAAATCAGGGGCAGCCCCAGCCTCCTCCTTCTGCCTGGCCTGCAGCCCAACCCACCTTCATGCAAGCTGGGCAGATGCCAAGGCGAGTGCAGTACGTCTTGCGCAGGCGCTTTAGGTGGGTGCCACATCCTTGCACCTGCAGCAGCAGCGCAGCAGGACCAACATCAGCTAAGCCACCACTTCAGCTTATCAATGGATATGCACTTCATGCTTGTGGCACCTGCGCTCCTCAAATGCCAGCTGGGCAGCTGCTGATGCCATCGTGCGATCGTGCAAGCAGACGGCACTGCTTTCTGCTTGCACGTTGTTGCGTGCAGCTGCCAAATCAAGACGTGGATCCACAAGGGTTTTGCAGGGCAACGCACCTGACATAACCCGCTTTTGGAGCGCCTCCTGTTTGTTGCCTGCTTGTCCTGCACAGTACCAGCTTGGTACTGCTGCTCCTCATCAGCTTCGTCAGGTGTGCCGGCTTGATCATCTATGTCCCCCATTAACCTGCAAACCAACACACGGTTTGATCATGTTTCAAAGTGTTTTTCAACACGATGCTGAGAAGCACAATGGGTGACGGGGTGGGTCGAGGGCAGCGAAGAGCTGGCTCCGAAACGAATGAAACAGCAGCTCATGTTGCAGAGACAAGCACAAGTGAGTGAACGCTGCATGTCAACACGTTCAAAGGCGCAAAAGCACATGCAAGCGTAGGGAAGAGGCCACATGTGTACAGTTGGTGGAGGTGAAAGCTGCACACTGGTAACTTCAGCCGATCCAGTCCTCACGTAGACGAATCAAGCATGCAGGCACAAAATAAAGCGGTTTCAACGGTGTTGCGGCAGCTTGGTGTCCAGGAAACAAACTTGATTGTCGTCCTTACGACAGGTTTGCTGCACTGTCTCGATCACCGCGCAAATCAACCATACGGGGCACATCACATCTTGTGCAGTCACCTGGTCCTAATGAGGCGTTTGCCACCCCACCGGTGAAGCTTGATCTCAGGCCGAATTGATTCCTAGTGCAGAGCTGGCGTGTAGTGCAGCATGTCTATATCCATAGCTACGTGGTTCTAGCAGTGCAGTGTGTAATTGTGCTACTTGCTCGCCGTCGCCTCAAAAGTTTCGTTTCAGAGGCAAGTCCCCGAAATGTCATGTGGATGTGCATGTGACAGGATGCCATGGGGGTCCCTGCATGCAGTGGTCACGACAGACCTTGCAGCTGCACAGCTCTGTAGAACTGTGTGCCATGAAGTCCTCACTAGAGACAACAGCAGTGACAGCAAGCTGCCAGTGGCATGGCTGGTTGGCACCCGGCTGAGCCTGAGCTGAGCTTGGGTTCAACTTGAGCTGAGCTTGGGTTCAACTTGAACTCAACTCAAACTCAACTTGAACTCAGCTCAAATTGAGCTGAGATGGTGCCAGGACCCTCACTTGCCAGTCCTCTCTCTGAATCCCTGGCATACCACATTGCTCAGCTGCTAGCAGTGGATTACTGCCTCTTGAACCTCTTGAAGAGGCAGCAGCAAAGCAAAACTTTTGCTGCTGAGCAGCCAAAGCCAACATGCAGCATACCGCCGGAGCCGGACTGTAGCTCAGCAGTCGCAGCTGGCTGGCATTGCTGACACCAAGCCAACTGTGACAAACATGAGAGTGGTAGCCTGCCTGACGTCATCATCATCATCATCATCATCATCATCATCATCATCATCATCATCATCATCATCATCAT
>RWJK01001092.1:5725-29374 GCA_004335835.1 Scenedesmus sp. ARA3 | reverse complement strand
CCAGCTCGGCTATCGTGGGCAGGACATCAGCCAGGGACAGTAGGGTGTCGTCCACTGCGCCTGCAGGCACGCCAGGGCCGGTTACGGCCAGGTGGTTGCGCAGCGCGCCCTCGGTGCCGCTGCTGCCCAATGCGGGGTCAATGAAGTTCTTGTCTCCTATCATGCCGCTTGGCATGCGCATCTGCATTGACAGAGCACAGTAAATGACTGTCAGCACACATCCTTGGCGATTGCTGGTTGCCCTAATGACTCAGCTGTGCTGCAAAGAGAGAGCACATCTGCTGTTCACCCGCAATACGCCCCTGCAAACCCTGGGGCATCAACACCATGCGGTTCAATGCTGGCAAGGAACACTTACACCCTTCAATCGTGCCCACTGCCTGGCACATTGCAGGGGAAAATCTTGAACGAATCATGCTCACCAGCCGCTGCATCTTGTCTTTCAGGAAGGCTTTCGGCAGCCCCGGCCCATTGTCTGCTGTGAGCAGTATGTAGGTGCTGTCGGCCAGCCCGCTGGCGGCCACTGCCTCAAACAGCCGCCCCAGCACGTCATCAATGTACAGCAGCATCGCCCACACCTGGTGGAGCAGGTCCAAAAATTGGTATGTAACATGTTACATGACATTATGCCGCTGGGCCCCCACGACAGTAAGCAGCCGCCCCAGCACGTCATCAATGTACAGCAGCATCGCCCACACCTGGCACAGCAGGTTTGAAAGTTGTTATGTAACATGTTACATTATGTTATGTCGCTTGGCCCCCACAACAGCAAACAGCCGCCCCAGCACGCCATTGATGTATAGCAGCAGCTCCCACACTTGGCACATGGATCCAATCCGCATGCATGACACAAACAGCACCACAGCATGTGCCTGTCCGTGTGCTGCATCAGTGTCAAAAGGGTCCAGCACGCTACCGTGAAGCAGGGAAGGGCCAATGCAGCAGGTTAGATTTAATTGTCACTGCTGAGGTTGCTCCAGCACAGCACACCATGTGCATCGACAAACAGGTAGGTGCACCTTCTAGGGTGCTGCACCAATCATGCCATGAGTAGTAACCAGTGGTTGTGCTCACTTGTGCATTGAGGTCCCCAGGCGGGGGCTGCAGCGCCTGCACACGTGACAAGTACGGCTCCGGTGCAAAGTACAGCGTGGACTTGTTGCGCGCTAGACCTGTAGATTGCACACTGCAGCAGCAGCAGCAGCAGCAGCAGCAGCAGGCGCAAAGCACAGCATGGACTTTTGCGTGCTAGACCTGTGGTTTGCAGACTGCAGCAGTGAAAATGATGTATTGACAGGACGATAACCTGGGTTGTTAGAGCCTGCTGCCTTCTACTGCATATGCATGATGAATTTGATGCCGGCTGCTGCTGCTGCTGCTGCTGCTGAGCTCGATGCCGGCTGCTGCTGCTGCAGCTGTTGCCTGCTGCCTCCTACTGCATCTGCATGCTGAGCTTGATGCCGGCTCGCTGCAAGAGCAGCATTGCTGGACACACTAAATCTTCACTGGCAAGTCTTCATGGCCGACAGAACGACGTTGATCTGTTAAGGCAATATCATGACTGACTCTCAACAATTGTGACGGCTGCTTGAACGCCGTTGCACGCAGGGACTAAGCGAATGCATGCGGCGTTGCAGCCAGTTCCAACTGTAACTGCAGGTATCCAGCTGTCTCAGCATGTGTTGCCCTGGGACACCACGACAAGCTCTTTTGGAACCTGGCCTCACTTTTTGTGGATGGCGTAAGGCGCGTAGTACACAAAAAATGGCTTCCCGTCCTCTCCGCGTTGCTGCAGGAAGCCTGCCATATTGTCAACCAGAATCTGCTCCATCATTCCTTGTGTCTGCACGTAGCGCCCGTTGTGCCTGCGCAGTGTGCAGTGAGGCAGCATCATTGCAGTAGCATGTGACTCCCAGACAGCTCTCACATGACAGCCGCACTAAAAGAACAGTGGATGTTCTAACAGGTGTGCAGGCAGCTGCACGAGTGCCGCGGCCACAAGCCTAAACGCCATTAAACTGGTTGCTGTTGTACTAGGAGGCAGCAGCAGTGCTTGCAGGCGCAAATGATTGAGGCTATATTAGGTGGAATGTAGCCGTTACAGGCTTAGCATAACAGAGCATAACATAACACAATAAACGAGTACACAGCATACACCCTCACCGCATGAGGTTGTCGAGGTGGATGTAGTCAGTGGGCAGCCAGCTCTCATTGAAGCCACGCCACCACGGCTCGTAGCCCAGCGCACGCCCATTGTGCCTGTAATACCAATTTCACACGGCCAGAGCATTAATATCATGTCACGATCAGTGTGCTTGCATCATCTGAGGTGGATGATGGTGCCTACATGAATTGTGGGTGTACTGCAGCAAACGGCAGCAGCAGCAGCAGCGGCGGCGCTCACCACTTGCCGTAGTGTGCTGTGACGTATCCCGCCTGCTGCATCACGTTGCCTGCAGTGGCCTCGCCCAGGTGGAACGCATCGTAGCCGCGCCTGGCAGCAGCAGCAGCGGCAGCGGCAGCAGCAGGGGCCTTAAATGAGTTGCAGAAGCTGCTGATTCACACCTGCTTGTGCTGGATCATGGTAGAAACACAGATCAGTTTCCAATCACTGGCTGCAGTAGCACATCAGTCAAACCTTCCAGGCATGCCACCTAGGTTTAGAACTTCTCAGCAGGTGCACTCAAGCAGAAGATTCTGCCACTTGCAACCTTGGCAGAGCTGCTCATCAGCACAATGCAGAAGAAGCTCACGAGTTGTACAGGTTGCCGGTGCGTGGGAAGTCCCGCCCAGTCAGCAGCTCCGCCCGGCCCATTGCACACAGCGGCGTGGCGTAAAAGTTGGTGAAGCTCATGCCTCCTTTTATCAACTTGTCAATGTTGGGCGTCTGGGCGCCTGCTGAAATAACGCCGTCTGGCCCGCGCGGGTGGTGTAACCCGATGTCATCCCAGCCCATGTCATCAGCCAGGATTACTATGAAGTTGGGGCGCTTGCCAGCTGGCAGTGGCGCCACCTTGGGAGCACCCACTGGCCACGTTGGCAGCTCTATGAAAAAGAGCAGCGGCAGCAGCAGCAGCAGCAGCAGCAGCAGCAGCAGCAGCAGCAGCAGCGGCAGCATGCTTACATTGTCAGAAACACTGGTATGCAAGCCGCATCAAAACATTGACGGCTACAGAATGGCAGCATGCTGATCACTGCACGGGCAGTCACGTCCGTCATTGCTTATCTGCATACATTGTTTAATAATCAAATGATTCGATACAGTTCTTCTGCATGACTAGCCACAGTCCGATGGCTTTCAAACACGCTTGCAGAGCTCGAGCTGTCTGGCATGTCCTTACTTGGTGGTGTACAGCCTCGCGCATAGCCAGCAGGAATGGCCTGGCTTTGTGACGCCTTGCTGCGCCTGTCTCTGCTGCTGCCTCTCCTGTTGGATCTGCTGACCGGAGCTGCTGCTGAAATGTTTGTGTCAGCGTTCTGGGCTGACACCTGTTCTGTGCTGCTGCTGCTGCTGCTGCTGCTGCTGCTGGTGCTTACTCTGGTGGTGTTGCTGCTGCTGCTGCTGCTACTCCTTGCTGCCAGCTGTTGCTGTGATGCTTGCGCCTCATGGACAGAAGGTTGCAGTAGAGCACCTGTCTGCTGCTGTTTCAACTGCTGCTGTTGGGTCTCGTGTTGCTGCTGCTGCTGTTTGGGTAATGGTGCTCCTCCTGCAGACCTTTGTAACAGTGCCGCTGCTGCCACTGCTGCCGATGGTGTGGGCTGTTGCTGCTGCTGTTGAAGTTGTAGGTTGCTCGGTGTACCAGAGTTTGTATCTGATGCATCTGCTATATGCAGCAGAACACAGAAGCAGGGCACCATCAGCGCATGGCCCTACCATGGGTGTAAACGCATGTCAACGCCCTGCTGCTGATGCATTGCCACTGCTCATCATTGCTTGTTTCTCGTCATAGTTAATGGATGTAAGTTCATTGTAAACGAAGTTATGAGCGAGCTCAGCTGCTGTGTGTGCCGCGTGGCAAGCCAGCATCAGGCATGCAGCCAGCAGCAGGACAGCAGCTGCAGCAGCAGGACGAGTGCTTGCCAGGTGACGAGACTGTCACAGTGTGCTTACCTTCAGCACGGCCCTCTGATGTTACAGCTCGCAACGAGGTTCCACATAGCAGTAGCACGAGAAGACATCCGGCTACGCGAGGCACAACAGAGCGCGGCGCCAAGGCGGGCCTCCGCATCTTCGTGGGAACAGTGCTGCAGCTGCAGCCCCTCATGTCAGCTCATCGTTTAATGTTAATTACAAACGAGTCAAAGCAGTTTTCTGTTGCTGCAATATAGAAAACAAGGCGGAGGGTTGCGCTTGGATTGCAAGAACGAGGGAAACCGCGAGCGCGCAACAGCACGATTGACTTACAACATGAGATATAACGATCTGAATGTACCCTTGTTGATATATTGTGACTTCCGTATGAACCATGCTGTACATTTCAATCCTACAGCCGGTCTGTCACACTACTGGAAGTGTGGTGCACTACAGCATCACTGGATCCCTGTGCACAACCTGCCCATAAGTATTGTTGAACACATTGCTTTACACAATATGGTACTGGTGCAAGGCATCTTAATTCTTGCCGGCCATTGTGGCATTTGTTGTCGCTTGCCTGCGTGTGCGCTGCAGGTGCACAACTGCAGCGCACGCCCTGGCATGCCACCGGGCCCAAACCAGTGCTTCCGTACACTCCTAAACTCGGTGAATGCTTTGATTCAAGAGCATGTATGACACAACTAGCTTTTGCAGTGTTGCTGCTGTCAACATGCATGACATCATGTTGCTCAGTGGTCACTGAGCTTCTGCAGCAGATCTGCCGATCATCATCATCATCATCATCATCCCAGATCTGCCGTTCCACACGGCACAGCCGGAAGCATGCATGCAGCAGCACGGCAGGCACCTGCAGGGCCACTATGACCATGCACATGGGCATACGAGCATGTCTGAACAGGCCGCATAATCAAGCAAACTGCAGCGTTTGGTGGCTCTGCTTGAGCAACCACATGCCGCATGTCTGCTGCTAGCAGCGGCAATGCTGCTGTCCATCGCTATGGTGCCATGCCTCACCGCAGCCAGATGATTGCTCCTGATGCCTGTTTCATCCAACATGAAGCAATACAACAAGACTTCACTGCTGTGCTTTGCATAAGCCTCAAATGGTGGCAGCCTGTCACACAAAGTGCTGGCCTGTGCTTGTACTGATCCACACAGCAGCAACCTGCCCCCAAGTGTTCTACACATGCCACACCCATGCTGCAGACCATGCAGCAGACTATGTGTGTGACACTATGTGACGGAATGATAACATTGTGCGGTACAGAATTCACCCAGGATCATCGAACGCAACAGAACATTGTGCCAGTACTGCTGTTGGCACATGAGCAGCACCGTGAGCAGGGTGCACCACAGATGCACAGAGAGGTTCCAGCACACGTTCAACTATATGATAACAAGCAGCTCCGACAGCCCACCACCAGCCCACCTTCCCCACAACAGTCGTGCCTGCAGCTACCACGGCTCTGCATGCGCACAACAAGCTAGGCGACGTCCCCCAGCTGCAAAGCCGTCGTGGAAATTGGGTCGTGTTCTTGAACTTTGAGACCAGTACATGGTGCCATTGCTGCGTCAGACGCAGCCTCTGAGGAGTTGGTTGCTTGAGAGACAAAGGACAGTGCAGCTGTGCAGCAATGCCACAGTTCAGTAACGTAATGGCCATCTAACATTTCAGTGTGTGGCTTGTGTGGGCCAAAGAAAACAATCGTTCATGCACGCCGTGGAGCGTTGATGCATCTGTTGGTGTTCAGATCCTGCTCCAGTGGTTTGCTGACTTTTTGGGGCCAGTGGGCCGCCGGGGGCACACCCTTGCAGCATCTGCAGCAGCAGCACAACAGCAACAGCAAAATACATCGAGGTGCACACACGTGAGTGTGTTAGAGTTGAAGCTGCCGACCCAAAAGCACCAAGCCAAGGACGCGCATGCAGTCAGAAACCTCTGTCTCAAGTCCTGCAGCCTGCAGGCTGGCTTCAAGACAGTTCATAGGCATGCCATTCAGTGAATGAGTAACTCTTGCTGAATCCATGATATGCACGCAGAGATCAGCCCACCTTTGATGCCAGGCGCCAGCTCATAGATGTTGCCCCATCGGCCAGACAGCCATGCCCCCACCCTGCCAAAGCCCGAGTTCTGAGTGATGATGTGGTAGTCTGTGAGGCTGAAGGACAGCATCTCGCCTGTGCAGCAGCAGCGGCGGCGGCAGGCAGGCAGGAAGGTAAGCAGGCAATGTTGAGAAGTAGTCTCGTGTCAGGATCAGCAGCAGCATCTCGCCCGTGGAGCAGCAGCAGCGGCAGGCAGGTGGCCAGGCAGGAAGGCAGGCAGGAAGGCAGGCAGGAAGGTCCAGCTGTCAGACGAGCTCACACTGCCGACAATGTGCATCTGTGGAGTCAATGTGCATCTGTGGAGTCAATGTGCATCTGTGGAGTCAATGTGCATCTGTGGAGTCAAGAATTTCAGCTCAACTGCAAAAGCACTGCACAGGCACCCATCCATGCCTTCAGGCTGGCACTATAATGATCATCAGCTGGGCAGCTGAGCAGCTGCAGAGATGCATTTACCTCAACCCAACACACAGCAGCTACACAGCAGCATGCCCCATCCACAAACTACTGGTCACTCCACTCACCTACAGAGTGCTGCACTGCAGACTCCAAGTTGGACTGCTGACACAAGCTGGGGTCATCATTCAAATGACACGCCACATGCATCAGCTGCAGCTCATCGTCTGTCAGCACCTTGTCTCCATACTTCTGCCGCGCCGCTCTCCGGAATGCACCTGAGTCCGAAATGACAAACCAGATTGACTGCTGCCCGGCACGCGCATACTCTGCCTCAAGAGCTGCTGCGCACTCGAAGTACGGAGCTGCCATTGCCATTAGCGCAGCCGCCGACATGTCTGCATTGTGCAGGAATGCCAGCTGATCCCCAAACCGCACTTGGATGCCGATTTTCAGCACTTGTGGCTGCCGCAGCGGCGTCCAGTAGCGCTCCGCATACATGTTTTGTACTGCTGCATTGGGCGAGCACAGCGACCAGAAGCCACACATGAACGCAGTCTCGGGGCGCAGCCCGTACTCCCGCCAAAACTGCTCCTTGTGCCGCGGGTTGCGCAGCAATGCGTAACTCGCGCCGCGGTTTGTTGTCGAAAGCACATACTGCACAGTGGGATTTCCCACTGGGAAGTTTGTGAGGTTGGCGCGGCTGAGAACTTCCAACTGTGAATCCAGCGGGTTCACCATGTTATGTAACGCGTAGTTGTCATATGGATCTGGGTAGATTGCCGCTTGATTTGGGTCCATATCTGTCCTGCTGGTAGCTTCCTTGGGGAGAGGCGATAGCAATGCATCTGGCAGCTGCTGTGGATGCGTCCAGTTGAAGAATGGGAAGTCACATGCTGCTGCGAGGCCAGGAGGGTGGTCTGGAGGGGAGAACTCAGTAAAAGCTCGCTGCCCTAGCAACGCTAGGTAGAACTGCGTGACCATGCCAATGACGTGATCTGCTGTCCCTGAGAGGTGCGGGATGGATACCAGGTAGCGCTGCTGCTTGCGTGGCAGCAGCATGCTGGCACTGCTGCTGCTGCTGCTGCTGCTGCTGCTACCGCTGCTGCTGCTGCTGCTGCCGCTGTTGCTGCTGCTGGTGTTACCCTCACTGCTGCCTTCTTCACTTCGTTCTTGCTGCAGCGTTGAGTATATGATGTCTGCATGCAGCTGCGCATACTGCTGCATCCAGCGCCTGGGGCCTCCAATTCCAGCAAGCCCACAGTGTGTCAGTTGAGGGAAACTGTCCACAATCGGCTGTGGGAAGGCATGGAGCAGCAACGGGTCTACTGCCGAGCCATTTGCTGCTGCTGCCAGCGCGGCCGCTGCTGCTGCCGTTGCTTGAGCCGTCTCTTTTGTGTAGTCTACTGCTGCCTGCTGCCACTGCTGAGGTGCTGCTGGAGCTGCTACTGCAGCTGCTGTGCCCTTTGGAAATGTAAAGCAAGGGTGCAACTGTATGTTGCCAGTTGTGATGAGGAGCAGCACGCCTGCCAGCATCAGCAGCACGCCAAACTGCACCATAGACCATATTTGCGACCTTTTTTCATCGTCGTTGCTGCTGCTGCTGCTGGTGCCGACGCCGCTGCTTGGGGGTGTGCTGCATGGCAGCTGCTGCTGCTGAGTGCACTTGCTGCTGCTGGGGATGATGAGGGATCTGTTGCGCTGCATGTCTGAAATAGTAAATCCGAGGTGACACTATGATAGCTGTTCGGCAGTGCGAGGGGCACATTTCATGTCGACGCGGCACTCCGACTCCGTTGGAAAGCCAGACTGTTTCTGTCAACAGAAGAGCAGTTGTCCCGACACGATTGCTTCAATTGCGTTGCCTAATGCGGTTGAAATGCGTCTAGTTAACGTCACTGATCTGCTGTTGACATCTAGTGTCATTCGTCAGACGAGCGGTACCGGTTCGCCCCCCAGCGCGCGCTACGCAATGCAGGCGACTGGTTGGTCCGTATCTCGCCTAACAGACAACCTTTAAATTTATATAGTATGAACCTGTTTTTGAAAGCAGGAGGCTGTTGAAACAACACAGCGTCACCTGCAACTGTGCACTGTTGTTGGGCAGCAGCACCTGCAGCTGCAGCTAGCCCAGCAGTTTTGAAGTGATTGAAGCTCATTGTGTTAGATGATACCATGAAGGTTTGAGGACGTGGCGTGCCGTAGATTTGTGTGGAGCTGGAAAGGCCCAGGCTTGCTCTACATCAGAATAACTTACAAATCACATCGCATGCAGGTTACAACGGGGACACCCTCCCATATAAAGTAAGCTGATGCTTGATGGGTAACATGATGATGATGATGATTCAAATGCTGGCCTACCGTGCAGTGTGAGTTGCTTGCTGAATACCCTGATCTTTTGTCTGTAGCAAAGCTTAGTGTTCTTTTCTGCTGTTCAACCACACGCAAGCCGTGATTGAGCCAACTTTGACAATGCTGCTTGTTCAGCAGGGTATGTCCTGCGAAGTTTGCTGGCCAGCAACTCTCATTGGCAATGACCGGCCATACGGTGTGAGAATATGCACATGCATCAGAGCTCAAGAGCAACAGCGTGCACGCTGCTGCATGCCATCCTTCGTGTTAAACGCCCAGGACTCACTGCTGTCCTATGCTGTCCTGTCTCCATTGAGTGCTAGCTGGGTGCCGGCTTCTTCTTGGCTGCTGGCTGCCCCTGCTTGCTTTGCACTGCATCCTTGCTGGACTGCTGCTGCTGCTGTTGTTGCTGCTGCTGCTGCTGCTGCTGCTGCTGCTGCTGCTGCTGCTGTTGCTGATTGCTAGGCTTGCTGGGAGCACCAGGTGCTGTGCTTTGAACACGGCTAACTGTCCCAGGCTGCTGCTGCTGCTGCTTTGCCAGCAGCTGGTCTTGTGCATGTGGCTGCCGCTTCTGCGGCTGCTGCGGCTGCTTCGGCTGCTGGTGTGGCTTGTTGTTTGCTGCTCTGCTCTTGTTCCGGCTGACTTCATCAAAGTAGTAAGACCAGCCTGGTTTCAGCACAAAGGCAGGCAGATGTGGAAAGGCTGTGAAATGTTGCACGGAGTGTGTAGTGGGTGCAGCAGCAACATGCCTGCACTGGTCACACAAGGGTCCCAACACGACTGCACTTGTGCAGTTTCTGCAACATATCACGTTGCGTGACGTGGCACCTCTGGCAGGATGGCGGGCTGTCATAGCAAGCAATGCTGTGGTGTGTGTGCTGCACTCTTTGCACAGCACTGCATGTGCCGTTTATCATAATCATGTTACCCTTCAACGCCGTAGCATCAACGCCATAGTACTGCATGTGCCGTTCATCATCTCAGGGGCTCACCTGGGGGAGGCCTGATGTCAGTGACTGCTGCGCTGCGGTACGTGCATTACTATGTCTGCTTATGTGCATTCTGCATGCCGCATACTGCCGATCACCAGCTCAGGGGCTCACCTGGGGGAGGCCTGATGTCGGCGACTGCTGCACTGTTGGGTGTTCAATGCTGTCTGCATATGTGCATAGCATGCCGTCAAGTGCAAATAGTCAGCTGTCAGGCTCACCTGGGGGGAGGCCTGTTGTCTGTGACTTCTGCGCTGTGGGGTGTTGGAATGCACTGTCTGCATTGCAAATGCTGTATATGGCCGTTCATCAGCTCAGGGACCCACCTGGGGGAGGCCTGATGTCAGTGACTGCTGTGCAGGCCGGCAGCTCCTGCACTGCTGCCCCTGGCTGCAGTGGGGTGATGCCAAACTTGCGGAAGGCCTTGTACATGTGCCAGATCTCCCACTGCAGCACACGGCAACATACAGACACAATCGGTTAAAAATGAGGCACCAAAAAAGCTGTAATGGGGCGATGGCAAACCTGAGGACAGCTTTGTACATGTACGTCATCACCCACTGCAGCACAAGGCGACATGTAAGCACAGTCGGTTTAAACTGAGGCACTAGCCCAGTAGACAAGCTGCTGCTGAGCTGACAGAGCAAGCAGGCCGCAACCAAACAACTACATTAGTGGGATCAGGTGACTAAATGCAACGTCAGGTGCATGATCCAAATCTGCCCATGCAGCGCAAATCTACAGCAGGACAAACAGAAGAGCAGAGGCGCAGGCGACATCCAGGTACTGTGACTCACTACGGCAAGCCCATATGCTTTGACTGATAGGTCAGCACAACATACAGCAGCCAGACGCCGTACCTCAGGCACTCCAGGAGCAGCAGTGTCTGCAGTCCTGGGCATGCTCGGTGAATCGCATTGCAACCATGAAGTGCATCAACTCTGGCAACAGCAGCAGCAGCCCGTCTTACCTCAGGCACTCCCGGGGAGCAGTAGTGTGTGCAGTCCTGCACGCCTCCCTCCGGCAGCAAGATGTGGCCCAGGTGTACTTCTCTTGTCACGTTGTAGGTGTCAAGGATGGGCACGCCATACCTGCAGCAGCAGCAGCAGCAGCAGCAGCAGCAGCAGCAGCAGCAGCAAGATGCGGGTCAGGCATTGCAGGCGTAGATGTTGATGTGGTTTGTGACATTGGGTGAGATGTGGCCCAGGTGTGCTTCTTTTGTCACGTTGTAGGTTTCAAGGACGGGCACGCAGTACCTGCAGCAGCAGCAGCAGCAGCAGCAACGGCAGCAGCAAGAGGCTAGTCAGGCTTTGTAAGTGTTCTGGTTGGTGTGGGGTTTGTGGCAGTTGGTGAGATGTGGCCCAGGTGCACTTTCTTTGTCACGTTGTAGGTGTCAAGGATTTGCACGCCGTACCTGCAGCGGCGGCAGCAGCAGCTGCAGGCTGTTCAAGCATTACATGCGGACTCGTTGAAGGCCTGTTGGCTGCCGGCGGTGAGAGGCCAGTGCTGTAGCGGAGGTTTACTGAACCTCGCTCAAGGGTTCAGATCGGCTTCAGTCCCCGTGCGTGGCAGCACTGCGACTGCTGTTGTGCAGTGGTGGCTAGCCTCATGCTGCTGCTGCTGCTGCTGCTGCTGCTGCTGCTGCCAGCTCACCTGCCAAGGATTTCCTCTGCAATGCTGACCACACGCCTCCCCAGCATTGGCGGATACGACCCTGCAGCACAGCACAGCACAGCACAGCTTGGTGACAGAAGAACAGCTGTCACACACTGCTCCAAAGCCAGCATGGGTGAATACGACCCTGCAGCACAGCACAGCACAGTAACAAACGTACAGCTGTCACAAGCTGCTCCAAAGCCAGCAGCAGACAACATACTCAACACAAAAAATGTGTACATCTACGGTTACTCACAATTCAATGTTCCCAGTTCTAGGCGCCTCACCTTGCTCAGAGGGCAGGCACTGATCCTTGACTAGCATTGCAGCCACGCCCCATTCTATGCTTTGATAGGCACTGCACCACTTTCAGAAGCATGTATGCTCCTGAAGCCCCCCACCTTGCTCAAAAGGCACTGATCGTATGCTGCTCTTTCATGGAGATATGTTTCTCTTCTGTCACGTGGCCCCTCACCTTGCTCAGACGGCAGGCACAGCACGCACACACGCCTCGATTCTTGATTTGCCAGGTACAACATTTCCAACAGCATGTATTGTTGTGTTGTTTTTGTCATGACGCCCATCACCTTGCTCAGAGGGCAGGCACTGGTCCTTGACCAGGGCCGAGGTGGGCCTGACACAGCATAGCAGCCACGCCCCATTCTATGCTTTGATAGGTACTGCACCACTTTCAGAAGCATGTACGTGCCTGAAGCCCCGCACCTTGCTCAGAGGGCAGGCACAGCATTGGACACACACCTCGAATCTTGATTTGCCAGGTAACACAACATCTCCAACAGCATGTTTTGTTGTGTTGTTTTTGTCATGCCGCCCCTCACCTTGCTCAGAGGGCAGGCACTGCTCCTTGACCAGGGCCGCGCTGGGCCTGCAGGCGGTGTGGTCGGCTGAGATGGTCTTGAAGATCATGTTGGGGAACTGGGCCTTGGTCCTCTGGCAGTGAAACAGGCCAGCAACAGGCACAGAAAACGCAAAAGTAAAGGGTAAGTTGCAGCCTGCTAGCCTGGGAATATCCATGGGCATGTTGTGCTACATGTCATAGCTTAGATTAGGACTGCTAGGCAAAAGCACATGCAGATGTCTTAGTGTTAGCACGTTTACCAACGTACTCTGTTGTGAGCTGCAGGCAGCAGCTGCCAACAACTTCATAAAAAGACGCTGGGCCCCCTGCAGCTCATTGCCCACCTGGTACAGTGCACCCAGCTCATTCAGGGACTGTCTGTAGGGGCCATCCTGCAGGCCGTAGCAGTTGGTGTAGTGCCAGCGCCCAAAGTTCAGGTAGAAGATGTCATCTGAGCTGGCAACAGTGTTCTGCAGCACCTGCAGGACGCCAGGGTTCTGCAGTGTGCAGAAACATGACAGCATGGGGAAAGTATGTGTTGTCAGCGCAGCAGAGGAGTGTAGTAGCGTAGGGTGTGGTGACAAAGCAGCTGACACAGCTACTGCAAGCAACAATGCACTCGATGAATTATACATGAGCTTGCGCTTACGTCACCAACTGCTTTGCATAATTGT
This sequence comes from Scenedesmus sp. ARA3, assembly GCA_004335835.1. Classification (NCBI taxonomy): domain Eukaryota; kingdom Viridiplantae; phylum Chlorophyta; class Chlorophyceae; order Sphaeropleales; family Scenedesmaceae; genus Scenedesmus; species Scenedesmus sp. ARA3. Next base: position 16,249 of record RWJK01001092.1, on the reverse strand, counting down.
ACACCTGCTAAACGCTACACACCCTGCTAAGCATAGTCTGATCCCATGCACATGGAGGGTGGTGGTTTTTTGGCCTCTTGCATGCACCCGCTGTCAGCATGCACTTGCAAGGACCAGTTTCATGTGCAATGTGTGTGATGCTATGTGTCATATCATGTGTCATATCATGTGCCATATCCTGTGTCATATCATGTGCCATATCCTGTGTCATATCATGTGCCATATCCTGTGTCATACTAGCTGCAGCACACACGCTCCTACCTGTTGGTCAGGAGCCGCAAACTCCTCTCCCCTCACACTCTGCACCCAGCAGATACGCCCGCCATCCAACAGGTACAAGCACTTTGGCACATCTGTGACGGCCCTGCTGCCCATGCTGCTGCTGATGTTGGTGTCTGCTGCCCTGTAGATCGCGCGCTGAACCGCTGTCCTAGGGTTTGGTGCGCACTCGCCAAGGGAGTGGTTCCAGAAGTCCAGCATGAAGCAGCGCAGAGCATAGTAGTAGTTGCGCATGAGGGAGTCCCTGCGTTGCAGCAGCAGCGGCACCTTGAACGTTGAATGATGCGGTCATGCTTTGGCAGGTGCTGCAGATACTCTGCTGCTTGGAGCAATGTGACGTGAAAGCTGGCACCATCCTTGCAGAGCAACTGCATCTATATGCTGCTGCTGCTGGTGCTGCTGCTGCTGCTGGTGCTGCTGCTGCTGCTGGTGCTCCTGCTGGTGTGCAGCTTAACAACCCCTGTACTCTTGATGCAGTCGGCAGCCACTCCACTTGAGGCAGCATGCTGCTGTCACACCTCCCATGTATGCCAGAGCTGCATACAATACTTCTCATGTGCACGCTGATCATGGCAGCAGCGCCAATCCCGGTCATTGATGCAGCCATATTCATTGCTGCAGATGCAACCATAGTCTTCCCATACTGCAACTGCCCTGCTCGCTCACCCCATCACCCAGAGGGTCCTGCCCTTGAGGTATTTGTACAGCGCGCAAGGCGTGAAGTTGCTCAATGTTGCAAAGTCAGGTTCCTGTTTGAGGCGCTGCATCACCTCCTCTGTTTGTCCTGCTTTGCACACGGCATAGCCGCGGAAGGGCGGGGGCTGCTGCTCTGGGTTGCAGATTTCGCTCCTGCAACAGGCATGCGCACCACCAGATATGTGCAAAAGATATGAGTGACTGCTGCTGCTGCTGCTGCTGCCAATGCTGCTGCTGCTGCTGCTGTGCCTTGTGTTACGCAGATGTCAGGCAGGGCAGCTGGCCTTTATTTGATGCAAAAAGGCAATCAACACTTCTGCTGCAACAAGTGCCAGATGCCCTGAAGCATGACCAAACTAAGTCACTGCTGCCACTGACCAGCAGCAGATTGAAACTGCTGCATCGACTGCTCACCATTCATCCCCTCGGGGCTGGCACCTGCTGCCAGTGCAGCCTCCGTGCACCCCTCCAAACAGCAAAGGCCTATCAGCATTCGAGTACATCGCTGCACACCCGTCGTTCGCTGCTGCAGCATCGGCAGCAGCGACAGCAACCGCATCTTCGGCGCTGCATGTGTTCACGAGTAACAGTGCTATAATGGCAGCTCCTACATGGCGCGATATTGTTGCGTCGGCACCCATGGCTTTTCGCGCGCCCGCCAGAAGGCTGCTTCCGGTCGGGCTTTCTATTCTTACACATATCAAAAAAGGTTATTCAAAAATGTGTTTTCGTCACGATACTTGGGTTGAATCTGCCAGCGTCGTGCAGTGTAACAGATGGTGACACATGTACTGCTTCGGGTGGATTGAGAGGGGCCCTGTGCTGCTGCAAGACGACCATCATGGCATGCATAGCCACGTCAAGCACAGACCGTTCTCAAACAGTGATTTGAGTTTCTCCAACCTTGTTTTGAAGGATCCCGAAAAGTGGGGAGTGGCCTCACAGACACCTGCAGGCATGCCTGCGAAGCTGCCAGCTAGCGCCGTGCATGCGCGCATGCTTGATGATTCTGGCCGGGTCCAACACCTTGCTGGGAAAGATTACACGACAGCTGTAATGAATCATAACCTGGCGAAGTAAATGCGTATTCACAACAGCCTTCAGCAATGCACGCCATGAGAGCACTGCAGCAGCAGCAGCAGCAGCAGCAGCAGCAGCAGCAGCAGCAGCAGCTCATGTGCTGAACAAGTGTCCGGCAGGGCCCAGCTGGTGCAACAAGCCAACGCCGTATGCCAATTCTATACTCGAACATGATGGGCTCGTGAAATGATATCTGCTGGGACCCTGCGTGCAGTCTTGGGCAGGGGACTCTGGTGCTGAAGGCGGGAGGTGTGCGAGGGATGACTAATAACAACCACTGGTCCACCTTCATTGAGCTTGAAAACTGGTAGTTCTATTGTATAGGCTGCTTTGCGCTGCATGTTATGTATGCACGCCATGTAAATGGATCGCGAAAGCACGGACTGATCCATTACGTCTCCGTTTCTGGCTGGTCGAAGCGGCTTGCAACTTGCGAACACGTTGGCTGCATTGCTAAATCGAATACCATTTCTTGAAACAGGCCATCAAGTTCAAAGTTCAATGCTGCGCTAAGAAAAGCTGACGGAAGCAGTACAACGGGACACCCCGCAAGTATGCAAACCGATGAGAAGAGCTAGTAAACACTCCTTCAAAGCCCTGTTTGATGAACAGAGTAGCTGTAGTATCGCTGGCGGTGTTCTGGATCGCCTTGCATGGTATGTTGGCAGCACTGGCATGAGCCTTCACTACAGCATCTCTGCAGACACTGTGGCATCCACCAACGTCCACTTATAACTTACACCATCGCGTGGATTTAATAGAATAGTGCTTGGAAGTGTGTTCGACTTTTGTTTGCTGTCATGCAGCAACAGCAGTGGCAGGAGCAGCAGCAGCAGGGGCCGCAACCGCAGCAGAAGCAGCAGCAGCAGCGGAGCAGGAGGCTAAAGGATGGTTCACAGGAGCTGCAGCACACAAGCGGGAGAAGCGTGTCATTGTCATTGTGGGAACTGCAGGTATAGTACCCTAGTACACCTGGCATAGAAAACATGAAGTTTCCTTTGAGCCCTTTTGCAGCTGCATTGCAGATGTGTCATGGAAGAAACACGCAGTGCATGCACGGTTGCATGCCACAACTGCTACTACCATCTAAGCATAGCCTGTGTGCAGGGAACGTCAGCAGAAGTGGAGGAGTCCGGTCAGCAGCTGAAATAGAAAGTACACTGCCACCACCACTAGCAGCAGCAACAGCAGCAGCAGCAGCAGCAGTAGCAGCAGCAGCAGCAGCTGAAGCAGCGGTGGCGGAGGCAGCAGCAGGTGCTGCAGCTGCGGCAGCAGCAGCAAAAGGATTGATGCTCTTGTACTGCCAAGCGCCTGAGGCAATGCGCCCACCCAGCCGCATGCTGTGATAGCATGACCCACACTGCCACCCTGTGCCTGCAGGCTCTGCTGCCCGCAGCATCCACTCCCTGCTGGCAGCAGCAGCAGTACACCTGCTCAGCTGCATGTCCTTGACATTTGCTGCGGCCATTCCGCACGCTGCCACGCTGTGCATGTGCAGGTTGTGGCACCCGCAACATTCACTCCCTGCTGGTAGCAGCAGCAGCAGCAGTAGACCTACTCAGCTGCATGTCCTGTCAAAGCTGCATGTCTTTGTGCCCTTGCAGGCTCTGGCACCCGCAACATCCACTCGCTGCTGGCAGCAGCAGCAGCAGCAGCAACAGAAATATTCAGCTGCATGTCATGTTGGACACATCCTGCTGCCACCCTGCATGCTGCCACGCTGTGTCTCCTGCAGGCTCTGGCACCCGCAACATCCACTCGTTGCTGGCAGCAGCAGGCGTGTGGATGCACCCAGATACAAACAAGGAGTTTGACTCGAATGTGTTCATCAAGAGGGTCAAGGAGACGCCAGCATTCGGCCTGCCAGGTGCGAGGCAGTGACTGCTGTGCTGATGGAAGGTTTGAGGCGGGAGGCAGCAGTAGTAGCAGTTGCAGCAGCAGCAGCAGCAGCAGCAGCAGCAGCAGCAGCAGCAGCAGCAGCACAGGCCTGGTTTGAAGTGCTAGCAGCATATGTCAAGCCGAGTGCAGACAAACGGCTGCTGTATTGATGAGTGCGAGACAGTTGCAGCGGCAGTAGCGTTGACAAACAGTTGATGCACAACAGCAGTGGTCTACGCACAAGCACTGCTTGTCACATAATATGCCCCTCCCGCCGTTCCGCTTCTGCAGGCAGCCAGTCTGGCCTGATCTGGGAGACGCGTGCCAGCCCTGCTGACTACCGGCTGGACAGCCTCAGCGCTGACGTGTACAGCGAACTGCTGCAGGGACACATACAGGTAGGCAGCGCTGCTGATGCACGTTTATATTTGTGACGGAAGCAGCAGCACCAGCAGCAGCAGCCACATCAAGTGGACGGCGTGTTTCTGCTGCAAAAAACGCCTGCTGACTTGCACCAGTAGCAACAGCAACATGACATTTACAGAATCGGGCACTAGAAACTGGCAGCAGCAGCAGCAGCAAAGAAAGGGGAGAAAGCAGCAGAGTAGGAAACCCGCTATGAAAAACAGAAGCTTCAGCAGCAGCAGGAGGCCATAACCACCAAGGTTGCACTGCGGCCATCGAGCACGTCGACGGCACCCATAAGCAGATGCGGAGTATGTGCATGATGAGCTGCAACACTAGCGCACTGAAGCGGGTCAATTTCAGCATCAAGCTTCGTTGATTGTCTTAATTGTGCTTGCTTTTCCACCACCTGCGCCGCTGCCACTGCTGCTGCCGCTGCTGCTGCTGCTGCTGCCGCTGCTGCTGTCGCTGCTGCTGCCGCTGCTGCTGCTGCCACTGCTGCTGCTGGTGCTGCTGCTGCTGCTGCTGCTGCTGCTGCGCGCGCAGGCTGCTGAGGAGCTGCTGGCAAGCGTGCCTGATGACGTGGCGGTGTGGGGCTGGAAGGAGCCGCAGTCCATCTACACGCTGCCCTTCCTGTACAGGGTGAGGTGTTATGAATGAGGATGACATGCAGGAGGATTATTTGGTTGTAAAATAATGATGATGAGAAGGACGTGCATTGGCGCCAGCAACAGCTTTAGCTTCTGGTAGTGTTGTATCATGGCCATCTACAGTCTGCCCTTCCGGTACAGGGTGAGGTGATACAACAGCAACAGCAGCAGCATAGTAGCATTTGATGTTGCTTGATTGTGGCCATCTACACGCTGCCCTTCCTGTACAGGGTGAGGCTGTCCACGAGGATGACATGCCTAAGCAGCAGCAGCAGCAGCAGTGGCATAGCAGCCATGCTTGGCAGTTGACCACAGGCTTGATGCACGGACAGAACCATGTGCAGCAGAGACAGTGCACGTGCAGCCAGCAGAACATGTTGGCAGGCTATGCAGCAGTTGCTGCAGCACACCTGTATGGCCATTCATGTCCGCGGGCAGTGTGTGACAACGACGTGCAGCTGCACCCGCGGATTCTGTCTGACTGTGGCTGCTGCTGCTGCTGCTGCTGCTGCTGCTGCTGCTGCTGCTGCTGCTGCTACCGCAGGTTTTCCCCAACCTGCACGTCATCCACGAGGTGCGTGACGGGCGTGACGTGGCGCTGAGCAACCTCAACAGCACCAACCTGCGCACCACGCGCAAGTTCCAGCGCTACTACATCCAGACCTTTGCAGGTATGCTTGTGGGTGTGTGCTGCTGTGGTGTTAGATGCTGGTGTGCCCTTTCAGTGTGTTGACACTGTTGCTGCTGCCGTTGCTTTGCACCTGAAAGAAGCCCAGCTAGTGCTGCATGCCATGGTTATACATGCTACAGCAGCAGACATTGGTACCGTATGCGGTTGATGTCACATAAGCACCTGCATGCATGTTGCATGCAAAGCATGCGTCCAGCATATGCAACAAGCACCCAGACTCTGCTTGGTTTCCTTGGCAGCTGGGCAGCCAGCTGCTGCGTGACTTGAAGTAACAGTGCATACTTTGCATGTATTACTCGATTACTGCCATTGCATGCGTGTCTGTTTGCTGTGCTGCAGGGAGGGAGTACAGCGACTGACAGCTGCATTGGCTGTGTAACAATGCTCACTTTGCGCATCCAATGCGCATTCGATGCGCACTTTCATGTCTGCGCGCATGTCTTGATGAGTTCAAGCTGCTGCACCCTTGCAGGGAGGGAGCACAGCCACTGGCAGCTGCATTGCCTGCTTCATATTGCTCACGTTTTATGAATGTTGTGCTGTTTCCAATTGCTGTGCCTGCAGGGAGGGAGTACAGCGACTGGCAGCTGACCACGCACCACTTCTCCAAGGCTGCTGCAGGGGCCTGGGCCCAGGTCAACCTCAACACAAAAAAGTGGGCCACTGAGGCGGGCTGGGGCGTGAAGGGACAGTACTCCATCACACGGTGAATTGTTGGCATTTTGAACTTTGAAGACTTGAATTCTTCAGGGCATAGACTTGACAAGCTGTGTGTAGAGGCACCCTATTGTAGCATTTGGATGGATGTCACTTGCCCAAGTGGGCCAGTGAGGCAGGCTGGGGCATGAAGGGACTGTACTCCATCACACGGTGGGTTGTGGTGCATTTCTCCAATTTATTCACGTGCTGTTGCTTGCCAAAGTGGGCCATTGAGGCGGGCTGGGGCATGAAGGGACAGTACTCCGTAACACGGTGGGTGGGCAGGGTTGGCTGTTCTGCTTGGTTGTTTCATGGCATTTGGCACGCTGTGCTTGGCAAAGATCTTGATCGAGGCTAGATCGAGGCTGTCAGCAACATCGTTGTGCAGCTCGAGTAACCAGGAAGTTCACTGTGCAGCACAGCACGTGCTCATGAGAAGTTCACACTGTTCACTGTGCTCTGCCTGCAGGCTGGAGGACTTTTGTGACCCAGCCAGCATTTATGCCGCTATAAAGACCCTCTTGTGCTACAGAACATAACACTGGATAACATCTACTGCTGGCTGTGCTGCATCTGCAGGCTGGAGGACTTTTGTGATCCAGCCAGCATCCACGCCGCTATCCGGACCATGTTCAGCAACGCAGGCGTGCCCTTCAACCAGGCCAGCGTCAGGCGCGCAGCAGCCGCCATTGACCCGCGCAAGTGCGAGACAGACAGGTGGAAGGTGAGCACCAGCCAGCATCTCTGAAATTGTTCGCATGTGTACAGTAGACAGACACATGCCAAACTTAGGCCGCAAACCAGAACATCTGCTTCCAGCTGCGCATGCAGAAGCGTTTTAAAGCCGCGAGCTTCAGATGGCGATCAACTAGATAGGCTGTGGCGTCTGAGTTTGTTGCTTGGCAGCAATGCATGCGTGGCAGCCATGTCTTGCATGCCACTGGCATCAGTAGCTGAGCATGCCAACACACGCTGCTGTGCTGCCCTCGCTGAAATAACTGCTGCCACTTGCTGCAGGCCGCCTGGGATGCTGACGATGAGGTGCTGGCGGCAGCCATCCGCAACATTGACGCATCCATTGGCGGAGCACTGGAGGCATTCAACTACCGCAGCCAAAGCCCATTGGGTGAGTAACTTCCAAATGTAATTCATGAATGCGGCAGGCACTGCTGCGCTCACTTGCATATGTTACTGGCCTGTAAGCGGGCCTGGCTACACTTCTGTGTTGTTTGTCGGCTTGAAACGTTTGCCAAAGCTGCAGGACTCTCTGGCACTGAGCCAGAGTCTGTTGCAAAGTTTAAGGCACAGCACTGCTGCCTTCAGCTGGCGTGTTCGGCTCAATTCTCTTCGTCCTCCAAAAATAGTTGTAATCTTATGCTGCCACTGCCAGCGCTGCTACTGCTATTATGGAACAGGCTGCAGACAGCTGGCAGTGCTAGTCGTCATGGCCGCCCTGCAGCCGCCGTTGCATTCCAACAACCGCCGCTGCCGCTGCACCATCATTCATGCCCGCAGAGATGCAAAGCTGGCTGGCCGCACCGGCCGTCATGACCGGCCTGCGGTTCACCAGAGGTCGCTCTGTGCATGCTCACACCACCACCACTGCCACCGCTGCTGCTCCCGCCACCCCACTGGCATTTGCAGAGATGCAAAGCTGGCTTGCGGCACCAGCCGTCACGACCGGCCTGCGCGAGGTCGCACCTTCCTTGGCCGGCCTGCACGCGCACCCACCACCACTGCTGCGGCTGCACCATCATTCATGCCCGCAGAGATGCAAAGCTGGTTGGCCGCACCGGCCGTCATGACCGGCCTGCGTGAGGTGGCACTGTACACGGCCCGCGCCATCCCCGAATGGGACGGCAGCATCCCTCCAGCTCGCCCCATCATCCTCACCGAAGTATCAAACGGCTATGAGGCAGTACTCGAAAACTGGTTGAACTGGCTACAGGCTGGCGGAGTGGATTTGACGAGAGTGCTGGTGGTTACGAAAGGCAGCAGTGCGGCGAGCGTGAAGGCGATTGTGGATGGCATGGGGCCGTCGGTGTATGAGATGCCGCCGCTGGAGACACCGGAGATCACCATCATGAACAAGAATGACGACCCTGTGCTGAACACGTGAGCGGCATCATGCCAGTTGCAGGTCTGCATCTTGAATGATCTTTCACTTGTGACAGAGCTGCAGGGCATGCTTTTTGGGTGCCGGTTTGGCAGGACTGCAAGATTTGTGTTGCTGCATCATGCTGCTTCAGCATTGCATCTGGCTCAGCTAATGTGCACCTCAGCTTGAACCACTGCACAGAATGCTCGTGCACGTATACATCATCATCATCATCATCATCATCATCTGCTGCTGCTGCTGCTGCTGTGCAGGCTGTGGGTGGAGCGCATGCGCATGCTGTACGAGATTGTGGGCGCTGGCGTGCCGGTGGTGATGTCAGACCTGGACGCCATCTGGTTCAGGGATGCCTTGAGTGACATCGAGGTGGGTGCGGCGGCAGCAGCAGCAGCAGTATTTAAACATGTCAAACTGCTGCATACCGTACAATTCAATGTCAATGTTGTTTTCATGTCAGACCTGGACACCATCTGGTTCTGGCATGCCTTGGCTCACATCGAGGTGAGTGCGGCGGTGATCTGAAACCACCAACAACAGCATGCTTTATGTTCGTACGCATCTACAGTGCTGCGTGCAATGCTGATATGCAGTGGTGCATGCTAGCACTGGGCACAGCAGGATTGTCCAAATCAGGCAGGACATGCGACAACCAAGTGTAGTGCACCAAACATTGGCACAGCATGCCAGGTGGACATCTGCATAACCATGTGCTTGTGTCACATGCAGGCCAAGGCTGCTGCGCAGCCGGGTGGCTTTGACATGGCACTGAGCCAGGGCATGTGGCCGCCTGAGACATACAGGGTGTTCAGGACATCAGGTGATTGTGGTTGAGATGTAAGGTTCTGCTGCACACTCGCTGCTGCGCAGTTTGTGTTGTGCTTTATATGAAAACATCCTGCTGCAAGAGCTTTGGGGCTTCACAGTCATCAATATTTGGAAGCAGGGGGGCAGCACTGCAGTGTCACCTGCTGTGTAACCGGCTTGCCTGGCAGAGCTCTGTCTTCATCACCCTCTGCCTTCGTCACTCTGCACACACATCCTGGATCGCCTGCCGCTGCTGCTGTTTCGTTTGCCAGGTTGCCTGGGCCTGGCCTTCTCCAACACCACGGCGGGCGGCATGCACACATCGGATCAGCACTGCGCTCACCATGCATGTAGCTTGCCTGCGTGCCTGCCTGCCTGCACCTGCATGTCGATCTTGCTGCCGCTGCCGCTGCCGGTACCGTTTGCGCAGGCTGCCTGGGCCTGGCTTTCTTCTATGTATGCAGCACTGCACTCAGCACACTTGCCTGCCTGCCCTGCCTGCCTCCCTGCCTGCCCTGACTGCCTGCCCGCCTGTCATGTTTTTGTCATTTCGTTTACCAGGTTGCCTGGGCCTGGCCTTCTTCAACGCCACTGCGGGCAGCAGGGCAGTGCTGCGCCACATGCTGGCGCATGCGCAGCGCAACATGCACCTCATGTTTGACGACCAGCAGGCGCTCAACCACCAGCTGGTCATGGTGAGCTGTCAGCAAGCCCATTTGAACTGTGTTATTAAGTAGCCGTCGCCAGTCAGAAACAAATGCTTGCTGTGACAATGTAACGACCAGCAGGCGCTCAACCACCAGCTGGTCATGGTGGGTGTTCTGGTGTTCTGCCATTCTGATGTGAAGGCAGCTGGTGATCAGGTGCTTTATCAATGCGTTTTGAAGAATGACAGCCCCAATGAATGTGCTGGTCAGCAGCATGCTCAGCAAACAGGGCAACTGTCAGCTGCTACACAGTGTGCTGCAAACATGTGCAACAGCAGCAGTACGCGGCATGTTTCTGTGCTGCATTCCACCTGTGGCTCTAACAGCAACAGCACAATGTATCTCAATCTCATTTGCCTCACCCGGCCGCCGCTGCTGCCCCTGGTCCGATGTAACACACCATTGCAGGCCAACCTGCTGGTCAACTCCACACACACAACATGCCTCGTCTTCCTAAGCCGACAACTGCTGCTGCTGCTGCTGCTGCTGCTGCTGCTGCTGCTGCTGCTGCTGCTGCTG